>VWZG01004483.1:582635-603560 GCA_013396735.1 Grallaria varia | reverse complement strand
GGAGAAGAGGAGGCTTAGAGGTGACCTCATCACTCTCTATAACTACCTGAAGGGAGGTTATAGCCAGGTGGGGCTTGGTCTCTTCTCCCAGGCAGTCAGCAATGGGACAAGGGGGCACGGGCTTAAGCTCTGCCAGGGGACATTTAAGTTGGATATTAGAAAGAAATTCTTTACAGAGAGAGTAATCAGGCATTGGAATGGCCTGCCCAGGGAGGTGGTGGATTCACCATCCCTGGAGGTTTTTAAACTGAGATTGGATGTGGCACTTAGTGTCATGATCTAGTAAACGGACTAAAGTTAGACCAAGGGTTGGACTTGATGATCTTGGAGATCTTTTCCAACCCAATCGATTCTATGATTCTAAGTGCAAGCAAATCTAAGCTCTTGTCTCAATTCTGTCCATCTCCCTGGGTGCTGGACCAAATACATATGCCCATGTAAACTGCAGCAGTAGCTGTAGTTTCTTCTAAAAGCACATATAAAGTCCTCCCCAAAAAGTCACATTTCAGTCTCCTCCTGCACTTTCATGACTGCCATTAGGATGTGGAAGCTGAACATTAAGATTCTTCCACTGCTTTACAGTTTCAAAATCTAGAGCCCAGTTAAAGTACTCTGGCCAGAGGAAACTGTGTTGTGAGATAGTTCCCCTCCCTCATGAAGCACAAGATTCAAGGGGACACAAGTAACATATTGCTACGTCCATGTGTCCACAGTATGCTCTCCAGCCTGGCCATTGACTAATCATCCCTATGGACAAGCTCTAGAGGACTCTTCCTCCATGTGCCACCTGGCTATGTTTTTATCCCAGTATTCTTGATTCTCCCCTGCTCTGCACAGGGAGCCTGAGCACTTTACAGTGCTAGATTCCTACTGTCAAGGTACCCAAAATTTAAACAACACAAAGCCCACATCCCTTTTGGGTCAGGTCCAGAAAAACAAAGAACCACGTGAGTGCTTTTGTGCATCCTGTTAGGTGGCCAAACACCTTCAAAAGTCTGATCTATAGCACTAAGGTATGGCAATGGAGAAGTACCTGCAACAGCCCCACAGGAAGCACAATGGACGCAAGCCCACTCCCCGGCCCTCTGAAGGAAGGTGACACAGCATCCTACATCCATCCACCTGCACTCCTCTTTCCTCCAAGCACAATGGCCTCATCTATGCTACTGGAAACTGTCCCTGCCTTGTGTTATCTTTAAACCATGTCCAGGCATTGTTGCATAGTTTGATGGCTGGCATTGGCTAAAACCACATCAGAGAGCATGTTAATGATTAACAAGCACAGTCATATTCCAGTGCTCAAACACATGCCCTTACCTTCCTGAGTTTATCTGTACTGATATAATTCCTTAATGCCAAAAATCCAGTCTTCTAAGTTAAGGCCTACAAGCAGGTACATTAAACAAAATTTACAAGCAAAGCATTAAACCTCCTTTAGGGAAAACAGAAGTTAAGAGAAACAGTACAGACAAATGGTCAAACCCTTACATAATTTAAGTTACCCTAAGTTTTGCTGAACTCAGTGGAGCTGTGGTTGTTTACATAAGTCTATGTCTGCACAAATAGGGGTATGTTATTTCTGTTAAGTAATTATGCTCCTGGCAAAGAAAAACACTTCGTTGTTTTTATTATTCAAAACACATTATTTACAAACATATCGTGTTCACGGGCACAGTCAGAACACACTGTAAAACTGGATTTTGCTCCATTTAATTGATAAAACATTGATCTGGGATGTGGCCCTGTAACTGTTCTCCATAAATTAGCAGAAATAGTATTCATTGTTTGCTCAAAGAATCTGATCCTTAAATATGGATGTTGATACACTAGGAGTGAGTAGAATGGAAATGGTTTTTTTGCCAATGGGAAGTAACAAACTGTACGCATTGCTAAACTGCACATGAACTGGATAACGAGTTTCCTTCCCTTGCTCTCAGTCACCAAGGCATAGTAGGCTTTCCATGACCTCACACCAGTCTTGCTGCTGCCCCAAGTGATTCTGAATTACAGCTATCTCAATGAAACAACACCACGGACAGTAAAATGGAAGAGATAAATCAGGGTACTCCAGCTAATTTAGTGAGGGGTTTGGGTTGCAGCAGGGGGATAGTTTCCAAAACAACACAGAGGGTAGAATTTTGTTCTACTTCTTCCCTTAAAAATAGAAATAAGATAACCAAGATGCTTATAAACTTGTCTAATTAAAACCTTAACTTTCTTTGCATACTATACCAGTATCTTGCCATCAAAGTTTTTCTTTAGCTTTTTTTCCCTCCAAGATTAATTGTATAGGCAATGATTCTATATGCACAAAAATATGCCATGAGTACTTATATCTATGTTTTCCTCAAAAGGTTGAAAAATAAAATATATTGTTTTCCAAATTATATTTCCATTGAAAACCTACTTCTCCTAAATCAAAACTGCAACATAAATATGGCTGTGGTATCAGTGTGCTTAACTCTCAGCTCCTTCTCTTCAGTTGTTAGGAACCTTACTAGAAAGTATTTCTGTTAATTTAGGTTAGCATCACTGGAAAATCAAAGCTGGAAGAGACACAGAGCTTGAAGAAAAATGTGAAGATGGGAGTAAAAGAGACTACCAGATTTATCTGCATTGCAATTGTGACTATACTTTGCTTGGCTTCAACAAATATGAAGATAAAAGCCTTTCAGTACATTTTCCTGCGCCAGTGGTTTGGTACATCTCATGCTACAGATTTCCAAAAGCCTGTGTTCAGAGATATTTAGTATTTCATTACAGAAGTTCAATCTTTTATATGTATTTTACAATTGTCTGCTATTATTGACAAGTCCCAGTCAGTTATCATCCCAGCTTTCAAATTGTCTCATTTTTAAATAGGACTGTTTACAAAGCAAAACTCAACATTTTAAAAACATTACAGTGCAATGAATGTGTTTCCTATAGTGCATTAAACAGCAATACGATCTTTTAAAGTCAAGCTTATTTGGAGTCAAATTTAGGAATACAGTACACAGTGATCTCAGAGATGTTCAAACACATACATGCTGCTCTGACTTCAGTACATCTAATGTCATACTAGAATAACAGCAGATGCTGATATAGAAAAGATTTCCCATTTCCCATGCAATAGTTAGAAAAAATATTACTTAAGAAAACAATAATGCCTTACATTCTCCTCCGGCAATGGATACACGAGCTGTGGAAGAATGCCTGCCTTCACAATTGCCTCTGCCAGCTCCATGCTATAATCAGCAAGTCTCCCGAGACTCAAGGCAGAAGTCTGTCGAACACTTGGGACAACATCCAGCAAAAGAAGTCTCAGCAAAGACACTACACCTGAGTTACAGCAGGAAGAGAAAAGCCCACTTAGTAAGCAGGAATTTTTCTCAGCAATTGCCTTTATTCACAAAAACCTATTAAATTACTCTTCCGGGTAATAAGAACATGTAGGATATCCAGGTGTTCTGCTGAAATGAAGTTGGCACTTGGACAGCACTGCTAACTGTTTCTGCCCATTTTTCATAGGTACAAAACAATTCTGAAATATAAAAAAAATTACATGTAGAAATAAGCTATATTCAAATACCTATAAAATAAATGGCTTAAAGTTTACACAAGAAAATAAGGTATATTCAAGTTATATAAAATGCATGTAACATACTCATGGGAAACTCCATCCAGAGGTCCTGGTGAGAAGACATTGGCATGTCACTCATTTATCATGCCAGCAGAACCTCTACATTGAATTACACCAAATTACATTTCATCTGTTATAAGCAATGACTGATTTGGAAACCAATATCCATACTATATTACACTCCAGATAAAAGAGTCGAAGATTTTCTTATGATGCGTTTTAACTGATGAGTTCGCAGTGTATCAATTAAGCATAAAGAATATGAAAGCACCAGCAAGGGAAACTATAAGGAACTACAGACTGAATAACTGGGTAACAAAATGGCAAGTGAACAGGAACTCACACAGGGAACCCAACCCCAACTTTTCGTATGCAGCAATGAACCCCAAACAGATTACTACCAACCAGGAGAAAAATCTCGATGTCAGAACAGATGGAGATACCAGCTCTTGCTCAGTAGCAGAGAAGAAACTTTACCCACAGGGTGCTCAGGATTTTATTTGGAAAGGGACAAAGGCCAAAGCAGAGACCATCACTCCACTAGAGTAGAACTGAAAAAGGTTCAGCAAAAGACAACAAGAATGATCCAAGACAACCAATCTGTATCTGGAAGCTCTTTCTACAGTTACCCTAAGATTCTTCAATAGGGATAGAAATGAGATTCACATGGTTACATAAAAAATGTGATTTGTAAGGTCTGGGAAGGGAAAATGACTGGTATTGTGGTTCTTCAAATGTGCTGTCCCTCTACCAGCCAGCTGCATGAATAAACACCACTTTGGAGCAGAGCTCTCTGAAAATGCAGATGTGCTACAACAAAACACTGAACACTCAGAGATACAGACATATATCTTCATATCAGTTCTCTCAGTCCTTTCCACTACCTTTTTTTTTTTTTTTTTTTTTTTTTTTTTGGTAACAAAGAGAACAATTTAATTGGGCAACTGTGGAAGAAAGCAAGACTTCCCTCCTCAAGGGCTTGTGTGGTTATGAGCACTGAACAAAGGTCTTTTGGTGTGACAGTCCCAGGACAGATCACTGCCTAATGGCAACACCCAGGTGCTCAAAAGGTACTGCATGACAAGGAAAAGCTGAGGACCACAGAGCAAGGAATAGTCCAAAGGGATGGAGACTATAACAAATTACATCCATAGAATACTTCCGTATGGAGGAACACTGAAAAGAAAAAAAGTAAGTTGAGCAGCAATATAATTGTCACCTTTGCTTTACATCAAAACCAATTGCTCCAAGCAATAAGAAAAAAACCCTAATAATCTATATGTGGGTCTGAAGGAGATGGGAGTGGAGAGGCAGAAAAACTAACCATGGAGGCCATGCTGTCCACTAATGAACTTGTAGGAAGGTCAATACTCCAGACAAAAGCTTCACTGTCACGAGAGATACAGCCTCCCAGCATGTTCACAAGCCAAAATAAAACAGGCCTCAGGGGGGCACACAGTAAAAGGAGAAAAGTAAAATGAAATTGTGATGCCTAATAGCACTACAGAAGCACCAAAAATGGCTCTGTAATGTGCATTAATTGAACATGTACATGTAGGACCTATGGAATAGGTTTGTAATATAGCTGGGGCCTACTCACACTTCTGTAAAATGACTGGGAGCTGAAAGAGGTCTCCCGTGTACAATGAAAAAAAGATAGATCCTCCAGTATTGTAAGATCAATGTGAACTCATTTAGCACTTTGCAGAAGTCACTACTTCAGAATGTGGTCATCATACTGACATCTTCTCAAAAGCTCTCCCAAATAGTAGGTATGGTCTCATTAGCAAGTCATGCATCATCAAAATGCACCAAAATATGACAAATTAAAAGTAAATTAAAAGCAAAAAGTGGGGACCAACACTGTATATCATCTATTATCTTCTAGCAAGTCATCTTCACCCTCTGTGGGAGGGCATTTCTTGTCCTTCCCTCTAACATCAGTTGCATGGCCAACCTGCTGCTGAAATTCCTAAGGGGACCACATAGTGTGCTGACTCTATCGACACTGAAGGTATTTCAGTAAAGCAGAAACAGTGAGAAGTAGTTCACTTGCATTTAGTGTACATGTGTTACATTTGAGTCCTTGACTTGCGATAATATAAAAACTAGATTATGTAATAAATTAAAAAAAAAGGAGAAAAAATTTAGTTTTACTGATACAAAAGAGATCATTAAAAGTGGTTGAGGGAGAGGAAAAGGGACACTTCAGTGTGCAGTGTCCTGACCCTAAAAAAGCCAAGGGTCTGATGGCTTGAACATTGAACCAGCACGTATCCAGCCGGTGGATGTCACTTCTGGGATGGTCTCAAAATCCAGTGAAACTTAAAACAGACTAGAATCACTTTACCTAGGAGCTAGGTCCAGACTATGTGACATGTTTCTGGCCTTAATGACATACCCACACACTGCAAAATGTAAGACTACATTTAAGACAGTTTATATACACATATGCTCTGAGTTGTCCCAAATGTGAGATTTACATAATTTGTATTTGCAAGATTAGCTGATACAGATTTCACTGTTAGAACAGGCTAAAAAGCTATCAGTCTGAAAATGCTTCCAAGCATCCCACCTCCCTATGACCAATACCATTCATTTCATGGCAGGATAAACTGTGTAAAGTTTGGTGATGATATTTAAACATCAGCACAAAATGTTCTGCAAATTATTTCAGCTGGTGCAACCTGAAGTGAGAAAAGAGATAAAAAGTGAAATGGAAATTACTGTTTGAAGAAAGGGGACAAGATGCTACAACAGGGCTAGGGGGAAAAAAACAGGTTTGGAAATAACAGCAACTGTGCTGATCCTCAAGGAGACTATATTTTCTTAAAGTGATGTCTGAGTGTGAGAAGAGACAGTGGACAAATAATTATCATGGCGAGAGTTTTCAAGGAACAAGACAAAGAAAAATCTATTCCTGTTGCTGTACAAGCCTTATACTGACACCAAATTAACTGAGAATTGAGAGAAGTATATAGGCCTAGGTTATGCCAGTACATTGAATATAATTAAAAGCTTTCACCTTTACTTTCCACCCTCTCTGAAAAGCACCTTCTTTCTCTGCATTGAGATGCCATCCATCATCTCCAACTACTCTCTGAGACCAAATGCTTGAGCAGTTTTCACCATTGTCATAATTTTTACATCTTCAGCAAACCTAGTATTTCTTTCTTTACTGCACTTAGAAAAAAAGAAATAATTCTAAGAGTGTGAAAACATTACACAGAGTCTCCACTAAAACACCTATAGGAAAGAAAAGATACCCACCTTCCCTTCTATAACTTCTGAAGACAGTGCTGAAAAGGGCAGATGTGCCTGAAACAGGAGGAGGCTTTCCTGCACTTGGCCCAACCCAGCTCTTAACCCCAGAGACAGCTATATTTGGTGAGGTCCTCTATTTGATCTCTTCCTTTCAACTATCCTGTCTACAGCAAAGTCTACCCCTGTTCTCCAAAGAAGTCCAAGCCAGGAATCCTATCAGCATTGTAAATTAAATTCAAATGTATCTAACATTATCTTAGAGCAGGAAAATAGGCAGGAACCTTCCATACATGGCCCTGAAGGAGCTGAGAGTGGGGAGGCAGGAAAATAGGCAAGAACCTTCCAGCCACTTTTGTTTACTTTACGATTCACTGAAGTGAACATGGCCATACAGATCAGGGAGTAGCAGTGTCCTGCTGCTGAAACCTTTAAGAACTCTTGAGGTCTTCTTCTAAATAGGTCTGTTGTGACAGAAGTAGGAAATTCATTAATTCAAAGGCAACTACACACAAAGTAAACTACAAAATAAGGCATTTAGACTATTGGACTAGATTTGTTTTGGAAGAGTTCCCACTAGCACTCAGAAACTGAGTAACATAGAATTACTGCCAAATATTCTCTCTTGCATCACAGAACCTTGACTGACCTCGGGCAAGGAACGATTCCCCTTTCTATCCTCAGTTTTCCACTTAAATTTGTTTTAAAGAATGACACAGTTTAGAAGCTGAATGACTCTTAACACACACTTCTTAAGTGGAGCAGTTACGCACAGGCCTGGTGTACTTTCTTTTAGCAAGCAAGTGCTGGCTGCTGCCTATTTGGGAAAAAAAAATCACTCAGGGCAGCAGCAGGTTCCAAATTTTTTTCATTCTAAGTTTCTGTAGCCAAACGAGTAGTCAGTATTCTGGAGAGAGCAATCTTTGCTTGGTCATTTTGATTTCTTGGGAAAAACAGCTGGAATTCATGCAGAATACTTCTACCCTTCTCCCATCCCCATCAAATCCTTGTCAAACCTGACTAGTGACAAATCAGATAAACATCACTACATGGGAAATACTTTCCATTTCTGCACCTGAAGATGACCACTCCTACCCTATTCTCCTTCCTTAAAGGAAAATTCAGTTCTGTTTTAAAATGTGGAAAAAAGTCATTCTACATGACTGCTGTTTCTGGACACCCTCTCGTCTTGAAGATGCCGTCCTTCTAATTTATGCTTTGGATCAAAGGTAACATCTTGTCATTTTTATGCGCTACCTGTTACATTAAGAACATTCACCGAGCTTACACTGGCACGCAAACATTTATCATATCAGCTTCATTTTTCAGAGCTCCTCACATCAAATTCAGCCGATTTAACAAGGAAGTAAAATGGAAATTTATTTCCGCCTCACTCCAACTCTGTACCTTCAACTACTTTTTGCTAGAAGCTGCATAGCAGTGAGTTTTAAGTCTATTCCTTAAAACAAATTTCCCAGAAGAGCAGTGAGAGAGAATTTTCACACTCACTCATCTTGACACAGCCTCTTCCACAAACAACACAGTATGCACGTCCCAAGCACACACTCCTCAAGTGTGACTCACTATGAGAAAGGACTCCTCACTGCGATAGTTCCATGCGCAGCAGAACTACAATCCTTCAAAGATCAAAGGGAACATAAATACAGTTTGGTAACAGAGACTCTGGGTAATCAAGTAACTCGTACAGCAATTACCAGACAGTGTGGGACATAATGCAGATTCAATTTGACAGTATGACTGGAGAGTTCTGAAGGCTCAAGCAGCAGTAAGTTTCTTCTCCTCAGATGACAGACCCTGTTTCTGCATTACTAATCCTGTTCCACAAGGACAGATTTCTCAAAATACCTCTCAAGGGGCTACTAGTGACCACCAGGCAATCCTATACAGACACACCAAAACCAAGGTGGTCACGAGGAGCTGTTTCTTTTTAACGGCCGCTTTTTAAGATGAGACTGAAGTTTCTAACAAATTCTGGTTTTGACATTCTACTTGCAAATGTCCGAACAGTCCAGGAGGCTGAGAGGAGGAGGAATCCTGGAGCAGGTGAGTTTCCATTTGATTGAGTTACAGAAGAAGTCAGTCCTCCAGTTTCAGCTGCACTTACTTTCTCCTTTCATCTCTCTCATACTTTCCTTAATACACTTCCCTTAATACCTTCTCTTCATCCAGTACCACCATGTCGTCAAGCCTTGGGGAAAGCCACTCTCCACACTTGATCTACTACAACTCCAAAGACAACCTTTTGTCTTTCATGCCACATTGCATACTCCTCTCCCAGTTCTCCTGCCACTAAAGTTCAGTGAAACTTTTAACTCAAAGTAAATAACTTTTTAAAAAAATAAAGTGTATGAGTCCTTCACAGGAAAGGGCACATAAACCCCAGTGTTGAAACTGGCTACATGGAGGAACTGGAGTCTATCCATGCATATCCATTTGCAAGGTCTAAATGTTCACAGTAAGCTTTCCATAAAGCACTGTGCTATGAAATCACAGTCTTTAATATTATGCAAAATGTGGAACTATATCCTAAAATCGCTACCCAGAGTCTGATCCTAATTACACAATGTCAAGTGTCCAACTGTCACATTCAAAAAAGGTACATTTAAAATATATGCGCTAGAAAGAAAAGTTGAAAAATGCATGGGCAAAAAGACTCCGTTGGAGGAGGGAAATAAATTCGAACAGCCTTTTCTCAGTAATAAAGATCCCCAAAACCACTCCAAAGATTTGGAAATACAGCTTTTAAAACCTGCCACCCGTTAGCTCTGGAGTTGGGAAAGACTTAGGTCTCACTGATGACAATCACCCTTTACTCACACATAAAAAGACCACAAAATAGGGGAAAATCTGCCATGCCACAAGGGTTTGTAGTAGAGCCTTACTCTGACTCAGATAAACCCTGCCGCTGAGCTACAGCCTCTTGCCAACATGGATTGTGAAGAACAGGTACAGGAGAAGACGCCCCGAGGAAAAAGAGGAGAGGGCTCAGTCCTGGAATCTGAGGCCTCAGAAGCAGCTTGGTACCAGGCATAACGGAGAGGAGACCTGGGCTCAGGGCTGATGGAGTGGGGGAGGACAGCTGGAAGAGATTCACTGGGAAAGGATCTTCCCTTACACTGACATTTTGGAACTTCCCTGGAACCCTGCAGACTAGCCAGCAAGTAGGTAAGGCAGAGGAACAGCAGCTGACGTTATCTGATCTCGATGATAAAAATACCCCAACAGCAACGAGAAGGGAACCCAGGTGTGCAGAGCCCCAGCAGGCTGCTGTACCACACAGCTTCAGAGTTCTTTTACCATGTTCCATACTCAGCCTTCCCTATGACTTCCACAGCCATTATGTTAAATAATGTGATTAGCCCCAAGAAAGGGGTTAAAGAACTGATTTTGTAATATCTTTAAGGTCAGAGGTTAAATTGCAAGACTAAACTGTTTCTTAATCACAATGACGGTCTTAAATAACAAACATATTAAAAGCAACATTCTCATTACCATATATTCTAATGCTAAATAAATAAATAAATAATAATACTATCAGATCATTCAAAAATGAACATCCAAAAGTAATTCATGTCTTATTCTGACACAAGTATTAATCCTGAATTGTAAACATCTCTAAAAAAAAAATCAAAACAAAATGCTATTTCAAAGGAATTCTTTATTTACAGAGCACTGCACTTCACAAGGCAAAGAAGAATTAGACCCTCAGTGACTACCACTCTAAGAAATATACCAGAACCAGTTCACGCTTTCTCCTACATCTTTTAAAAGACAGACAGCTGCCTAAATCTCAGTGCAAGAAAGAGAACTCGAGTTTTCTCAACTTCTGCCATTATAATTGAAAATAGTCTGTTTCTAGGATTTTAAATTTTGGAAGGATGAGGCGGTGTGGAACTGAATAATGCATTCTAGTACCAAACTTCATGAGCAGTCGCTGCCAAACGAATAGATTTATTTTTAAAGAGTCTATTTAAAACTGCTACTATCAAAGTAGCTTTTCCCATTAGTCAGCAGGCATCCAGAAACAAGACTGGATTAAGTGTCGGTCATTGTTTCACATGTATATTTACTACATGGAAAAGTTTTAGGGGAGATTTTTTTTCAAATTATCCACTAATGAAATGTTCAAATGACAAAACCTGTAATTATTATTATGGTAGTATTTAATCATAAGAAATAACTTTATCAAAGCCAGACAGAGAGTTGGAAAACACACAGAAATGAGTTCCAACAAAGAAATTTCTCTGATCATTCCTTGCACTTCGCTGCCACCAGAAAGCTGTTAAGCCCCCAGGCACTAACCCACCAGGACATTCCTGACCAGGACAGTGCCAGTGCCATGTAAATGTGTCGAAGTCCAGGGACAGATTCCAGTTCCCTGGTTAAAATAACTTTGAGGATTTCTGCTCAGTGGGAAAAGCAGCTCCAGAATCTGATGAGATACCAAAGCCTCAGAACAGAGATGCCATGAGAAAAAGTGGGTTTCCTCTTGGCCTCCTCTGACCTTCTCTCCAGCTTCCCACCAGTTTTCCTTACAGGTCACACATAGGAGTCTCCCCAGTAATGGTACCTTGAGGTTTCTCAACAGCCAAGCCAGCATAAGGAACTCCTGCCTCTGATCCTGGCTGCCTGCTCCCCTCCAGTCTGCAGTCTCCAAATTTGCAACAAAACCACTGCTTGTACCCGGTCTAATACCACAGAAGTAGGGCTTATAGTGTAGTAGAGAATTACTTTTTCCAATATGCTTCCATCTTTCATGATGTTAACATGGTGCATCCAGAGACACTGCCATAAAGAATAGTCTCAAACTAGTATTTATTTTCCTTATAAGACCTTAGGTATTTATCAGAAGGACTTCTAAAATGGGGCCAGATGTTTTATTCCTTGAGCAATGATCTTTCACTGCTGCCAGTCTGATTTCTGGATATTCTACGAGTATAAACTGAGGCAATTAATGCAAGAGTATGCCACAGTATTTTGTTCCAATTCAAGTCACTGTAATCTTGCCTTCCGCGCCAACTAGCAAGAGACTAAGCCCTGACAACTTCTGAGATCCAACAAAACAACCCTGCAAAGTGTCCCTGACTCCTATAGCTAATATAAAACGACAGCAGGCAAAAACTTTCCTCATCTTCTTAAAACAGTGATCTCCATAAGAGATGGCTAGAATTCCTATTCACCAGAATAAGAAACACCCCAAATCCTTTTATGTGTGGATTTATACAAAGATACATGTATAGACAGACATCTTTCTTAAATTATTACTCCAGTGCTCACTAGATTAAGACCATAAAAGGTACATCAGTGATCTGCTAGATAGCTACATCACAAAATATGTATATGTGTTTTAATAAAAGGAATAAATTACATTTTATTTAATGGGAGGTTAAAAAAAAAAAAACAATCACATTTGATTCAGGAGTAGGTTTTAAAATCTGTATCTAACATATCTAGAAAAGGTCAAAACTAACAGCTATAATTTCAATTATGTAACTACAAAGTATTTTTAAAGGCACAGGTGCAAAAGATAATAAAATATTTGTGGGCCATTCAAAGAAATTGTAATAGGAAGCACCATATTTGCAGACATTCCCCTCTTTTCCAGCATCTGCAAAACTAAAGCCTATTGAAAAGCAGCTCAGTACCAGAAAGTGCCAAGAAGGATAATCTACACAAATGCACATTTCCACATTACTAACCAGAGCCCGATCCTTGTAAAATTAACCTTCAGACCAACACCAGATATGTGCAGAAGTTTCAGGCCTCTGAACTGATTATTTGTTCTACACAAATAAAAAAATTAGGTCTGAGGTAGTTACCAATCAGATTAAGTCAAATAATCATTTTAAGAAGAAATGCAATGCAATGGAAGTTAGCTTGACACTTTGTTTGCTTTCTTAAAGTAGAAACTTTCTGTATTTTTAAATACATTGAGCTGTAAGAAGCCTGCCTAAATGGGATCTCCCTCTGTGAGCTGCTAAAACCAGAACTGTAAAGGGACAAAGAGGAACAAATAAAACATAAATTATTCCTATAGCGAAGATGTCCCTTTGGTAAACAGAGATCACTTGTGTAAACTACAACAGTAGCATTAACTCACTGAAAGATGAAAAACAAAACAAAACCAAAAATCAAGAGCCACAACAAGGTAATACAAAAGGCTTGGTGTCAACATGTCATTCCCATAATCAAAGTAAATGTTTCTTGAGCAGGAATTAAAGTGATAGATTTTCAATAAAATGATTTTAATAAATAGATGTAAATATAATAACAGAAAGTTGTAAATATTTAAACCACAGATTTTCTTTTTTGTTTGCTTGTTTGACACCACTGTATTCTAGAAAAGACTGACAGCTTTACTAGATCTGGGAAACAAGTATTAAAAACAAGATCTAAACAAACCAAACCATAATCAATTCATGAATACCACATGGTAAACCAACTATTGATCTATACCACATTTTCAGACTGTCATTCAGGTAATCGATTACCAAGCACTTCTTTTCCTCATCGGAGCTCAGGAACTTTGGCTGAGCGGGGTGGGTCTGCCAGATGCCAGCAGCACAACAGCTGGTAGAAGCGCTCCTGCAGCTCCTCTTTCTAAAAACGTTCAATTTGGTTCACGACATCCCATGACAGCAACATAACAAAAGCGAGTCCCTCCCAAATGGAGCAAATCTGCTGGCAGAAAGCACCGAAGAATTTTGGAACATCTTGTAAAGCCAGAATAAAAATATTTTTTTTCTAAACAGTTTATTCTAAAGCAGGATTTCCTTGGCAACTCAGCACTACCTTCACCGGGAATTACGATTTCCGCACTTTACATAAATCTATATTGGAAGCTAGAGGAAGCAAATTAAGCAATTAGTTATACTGAGACATTTTCCTTGAAACAAACATGAGACCATAGCCCGAGACATCCGTCCGCCTCCGCACAGACGCGCGGGGCACCGCCGCCGTTGATCAGCGCAAGTAACTTTCCTACCGCGCCGCGGGGCACTCGGCAAAAAAAAAAAAAAAATGGAAAAAAAGCCATCGGTAACCGAGCGGCCAACGAGGGAGGAACGGGAGGGGAAAAAAGAAGCCCCAGGGAAGGCCCCGGCAGCCCCGCGGGACCCCGCGCTGCCCCCGGCGCGCAAAGCGCCTACCTGCGCTCTGGAGGGTCTCGATGCTCTGCGGTCGGGCGGCGAGGTCGGCCACGGCCTGCACGAACTGCGTCCGGGCGCGCTGGTACTGCTCGAACACTGCGGGCGGCAGCGCCGGGTCAGTAGGCGGGCGGGCGGGACACACGCCGGCCCCGACCCCGATCCCGGGCCCCATCCCGACCCCGATCCCAATCCCGGCGCCGGCCCCGCTCCCGGTCCCGGCCTACCTTGCAGGACCTGACGCTGGCTCATGGCGGCGCCGGGCGGACTCCGCGCCCGCGGGGATTTCCTCGCTGGAGACGCGTCTCCCCGGCAACCGTGTGGAAGCGGCGCCGCGGGGGGCGGGGCCTCTCCTGTGACGTCACCGCGCCCTCCTCCCGCTCCCCATCCCGGACCCGCTCCCGCTCCCGCCCCGCCCGCGGGGTCCTGCCCGCCGTGCCCGTGCGCGGGCGGGACGGGAGAAGCTGGGCTGAGCTGCGGGCTGTGCTCGGCTGGCGGCGGGTCGCGGGCGTGTGTCGCACGGTCAGGTGCGGGTACAGGTGTGCGTGTCCGCACCTATGGAGGTGCCGAGGCGTGCGGACCGGCAGCCCCGCGGACAGGGGAGCGGCACAGGGGAGCGGCACTGTGCACACACGTAGAGCACCCGTGGCGGGGCATGAACACGACGTGACAAGGAAATGTGCGGAGCAGCTGCGTGCCCTCACCTCTCACCACAGCTGCTGCTCCCGGGGCGCCGGGGAAGGACGGGGACGAGGATGGGCAGGGTCGCGTCCGGACACAGCCCCGAATCCCGCCGGGCGGGAGGATGGCGGTGGGGTGTCGATCGGCCGGCCCGGGGCCCGCCCGCCCCCGCTGAGATTCGGGAGCGGCGCCGCGGCCGCCCCGCCGGTGCGCACCCGTGGGACGCGCTGCTCCGCCGGGGGCGCGTCCCGTGTCCCGCTCCGCACCTTGCCAAGGGCCTGGCGGGGCGGGGGGGGGGGGCNGCAGGGAGGGAGAGCCCCGCCGCTCCGGCGGAGTGCAGCGCAGCGCCTGGCAGCATCTCCGGGGTCCGCCTGCAGGGCTCCCTCTCCCTGGCTGGGGGAGAAATAAAAATTAAACTAAGGGCAGTCCGAGGCTGCTCGCCCCTCGCCGTGCCTTTCTTCTCCGGGGAGGGGCGGGGGGGGGGTCCTTTGATTTGAGTTTTTTCTTTCCTTTCTCACCACCGATGCGATTACTCCTCGGGGATCTCCGCTCTTGCCCGATGCCGCCGCGCCGGCCCACGCAGGGGCTTTTCGCGCCGCACGGGGAAGGACCGTGTCCCGCGCAGGGCCGCGGAGCCGCGTCCGCGGAGGGCGGGGGCGGAGCGGGCAGCGCGGAGGTGCCGGCTCGAGCCCGTGGGCTGCGGACACCGCCGCCGCCGCCGGGGCGGTACGGCGGAAGAAGCGCCGGCCCCCGCTGGGAGGGAAGGCTTCTCTCGGTCCATACCGGGCACAGTTGAAGATCAGCCCGAGCGCACCCACCCGCGCGTGAGACCCGCGCAGCGGTGGCTCCCCTCCCCGCTCAGCCGCGGGTGGCCGTGGGGAGCATCCGCTCCCTCCGTGCAGGAGAAGCAGCGCAGGAAGAGGCACGGGGGGAGGGATGATCCGGCAGCAGCCCTGTGACTCTGCCAAGCAGAGGTACTAGTTATTCCTGTGGACCGTAACAGGGGTTTTTTTTAATCTTGTTTCCAACAACGTATGATTCTGGTAGATAAGCTGGGCACTGCCTTCTACTTTTCCCCTCTTGGTGCCCGGCCATAAGGACTAATTAGGAATAATTTTCTTCATAACCGGTCGGCAAAGACATGGTTGCCTTTATGAGTAAACACAACCTTGGAGGTCTGTATAGCAAGTAATGCAAACAGTGTGACTGGAAAATGAAATCAGTGTTATTAGTGTTTGAATAAAAGTAAACTCTACATCACCTCCGGTCTCTTTTGAGAGCGATTCCCAAGGCGCAAGGTACTTGTGAACGAAGGTAAAAGTTAACTCTGATATCGATCAGACAGCTCCAAGTGAAACTGTGATCTACAACAGAAAATCTGTGTTAATATTCAATAAAAAATGTCTCTTTCTATAGACTCTATCGCACAGTGGCTCCAGGATTTCATAGGCTGATAATTTGTCCTGCAAAGCTCTACATGTACAAAATCACACGACTGACACTATACAAACATGTTATTTGATAGGTAGTGTAAGGTTTTGTCCCATACCTCAAAGTTGGAATGCTGAAGTTACTTCAGCCTCATTTTTAAAGTTTGGAAAAGTGTAAAAAAGACGTCTAAATTAAAAAAAAAAATCATCTGTGTGTTTGCTCAGCTGAAAAGAGAGGGGCTAACGTACACAATATCATGGTTTAAAATGAACTGTGTGTTTTCAGGAGTATTTAGTCCGAATAAGAGTCTCTTTGAGCAAACAGATTAGAAAGGCGATGTGTTATTCTTTACAAATAAAGGAGACAAATATAATCAGATTGGTGAGAAGGTCGTTTGCCACAGAAAATATTTTGGGAAATTATCACCATGTGTACTTGAGAAGGGAACAGCTGTTAAACACATTTCTTTATACTTATTTCTGTTCTTAAGTTAAATAAAAAAATAAACAAATGGTGATGAATTACTTCCAGAGGTTTAAGAAAGAAAAAAAAAGCAGATGTGTCGATTACAGATAAATTGATTTATCTGTCTAATTAAGTCTAATGTTTGGATAAGGAACAACAAAACGCACCCTGAGTAGCACCAAGACTTGCTGTTACACTTCGTTGCTTGATACTGAGAGTCTGTTCGCAGGGTTAATAATAATAATGAGGAATAAACACCATGCAAATGCGGTCTACGGAAATGTCACCGGTTCTCGCAAAATTACTGAAGACGGAAAATCATTTATGGAAATGACGTAGTTGAGAGACTTCATTGCCTACTGCTGGGGTGCTCATTAGTAGGAAACCTGTATCCTTAAGCGGGTGGTGTTAGTCATGACTGTGTTTCTGCACATGTCACCTTAAAAAATACTCCGGAGGCCAGGGGAATAGGCAACAGTTATCCAAATTAATAATGTGCCTTCGCTTTCTGGTGGGCGTTCTTTAATCTCAGCCTTTGATTCACTCGGAAATACGCCCGAAGTGGAGCGGGGAAGCATCGTCTTCCTCAAGATGGGGAAGGGCGAAGTTGCTCCTGGAGTTTTTTGGGGGGTGAGGCGTGCCGCGGGGTGGGTTTTCCCGGCTTGGTCTCCTCCCTTCGCGTGCGAGGCAACAGGTGACTCAGACTCCGCACGGGAGCAGCCAGGTACTCCGCAGGACCCCCCGGGCTGGAAGGGCACTGGGTGGCACGTCCAGGGCAGGGCTCGCCGCCCCTCGACGGCTCCTGCCCCGCGGTGCCTCGGTTGGTCAAGCAGTGGATGCTACATTACGGCTTAAACCCGCACGACGCCCATTGAAAGGTGAGGTCTTCCCGCGCCTTCATGCTGCGGCTTCCCGGCTTCGAGATGCCCCCAGAACAGCCCGCCGGGGCTGCGAGTCAACTGGACTGGAGCCGGAGCTGCCCCCGGCCGCCCCCCGTGCCGTCGGCAGGGCGCTGGGACGCCCGATCTGCCTCTGAAGAGACTCCTCTGCTTGCCACACGCCTGGCAAATTGTTCAAGGCATTGAGGAGATACTTAGAGGGTTACAGAAATTACGGGTTTAATCCCGTGTTTGCATGACTGAGCGAGTCTGGTGGGAAGAGAAACGCGCAAACTCTTCCGCTCGCTCCCGCGGATCCGAGTGGGAATCGCTGGGCTTTTGAAAGACAAGAGGATGCACGTGGAAAGGTTAGTGAGAGTGAACGGGATGCAGGAAACTGAAGTGCTCTCTCGAAGAGAGTACACTGAGTGAAGAATCTCCAACCCTACTTTTAGCCTCCACTAAAATAAATTTGAATCCTTGAATAATTTAATTTTCAAATTTAAGTTGGGCTTTGCCATTACTTGATTCTAGCAAAAACTCTGTCAGAGACACCTTTGCAGTGGAGTTCTCTTTTTTTTTCCCCCCTGAGCTTTGTCTCGGGGCTCCAGTGACGCTTGCCTTTCTGGAGTCCCCTCTCCGGATTTTCGGTGGTCAGTTTTGTTTGTGAGACCTTCCTATAGAGTAAATTAGTTCTGCGAGGCGAAGACATAAACGTCGAGGCACTTCAGACGCTCTAGAAAGAGGACTTCTCCTTTTTCTTCACCTAAGAGGACGACGCTGGTACTTGAGCACATAATTGTAACTGTAAACATGTAAACGGCACATATTTGGCTAGTAGAGATTGGTGCGTCGCCATTACACTAGGCAAAGGCTGAATAAAAATTTTAAGGGATAAATAAACTGGGAAAGGGCAAAACGTGTCAGGTTGATTCGCAGGATGGGACCAGGAAATATTAGCTGGTAGGGCTGAGCCCTTTTTACCACGTGCATATGGTTACACCTCTGGTTTCCTGCGGAACCGTCAGCGCTTGTGCAGAGCCATTGAAAAAAAAAAAGAAAAAAAAAAAAAAAAAAGAGAGAGAGAGACAAATATTTTTGGGACGTTCCAAAACTGAAAGCCGAAGCTTAATATATTCTCGGGACTTGAAAGGAACGAGGTCTTCCTTTGTGTCTGATGCTCCGGGGGAGGGTGTGTGTCGTCTTGACGCTGAACGCTGCCCGCATCTACATATGTAAACCCAGCAGCGCTTCTCCCCCCGCTCCCACCCCGGTCGGATTGCGGGCGCTGGCAGCACTCAACAATACTGCCACACAAAGCGAAATGCGCGGAGCCTGCGCGGCTTCGGCTGAATGCTGGCCACTATTTAGTTCTTGATCTGGAAGGACCAAATCTGCGCGGTGCCCAGCGGAGCCCGCAGCTCGCCCCGCGGCCGTCCCGTCCTCCTGCACCATCATTGTCCCTGGCTGCTGCGTTAGAGGGGTGGGGAGAGGCAACAGCCAGACGACGATATCCCGGTTTGCAGAAGAAGGTGTAACGAGAGGCGCTGGCAGCAGCAAAGGCTGCAAATCGCTGTCGTGTGGTTGCTATTAGCAACAAATCAGCTGAACAGCCTGCAAACCCCGAGCACCTAGGGCGGAGGTGGCAGGGAAAGCGCCAAGGCTGGGAAGGCTGGAGCTGGTGGGCGCTTTCCCGAGGGGACCTCCCGTACAGCCCCGAGCTGCCTCCCTGGAGGACGGCCGAGGAGGGGCAGGGCAAGGAGAGGCGATGCTGCCACAGCCGCGCACTGCGCTGCAGGAGAGAGGAAAGGCAACCCTTTTAAAAGAGACAAAATGGCAGCTCATGGCTTGTAGGCATCCCTCTCGGCTCTGAGCGCCTGTCTCGCCTCTGCCGGTACCGCCTGCTGCCAGCTCCTCGGTGCCCGGGGGCTCTCCCTGGGCGCCCGCCTGCCCGGCAGCAGAGCCCCAGCCCCGGTAGCAACAGCGCCATGTCCCCCGGGGCTACAGTCGCAGCCATTCGCCCTTCGCAGCCATCCTACCCCAGCCCAGAAATCGAAGTGCCATCCCTCCCGATGGGACACGTCCCGACCGGCTGCGCCGGAGCACCCGCTGGCCGGGCGGAGCAGCCGGCACCGGGAACCTGCAGAGGGTGCGCGCAGCTCCGCACCCTGCGCAGGGAGAGCTGCTCGCAGGGCCATCACTCACTCAGAGCCCCTGTACCTTGGACATGCCAACACCTTCCCTTCCGCCTCTGTGAGCGTAGCTTTCTGGGTTTCTTGAGTTTGGTTGTTTGGGCTTTCTTTTGAGTTTTATTTTGTTGTTTGTTTTGTTGGAGTTTTTTCCCGTCATTTCCCCTTTAAAGTTTTGGGATTGTGAATGCAGGATGTTTCTGGGTTCTTTGGCGGAGTGTGGGATTTTGTTGTTATTTTATTGGGAATTATTTTTACTTGGTTTTTTTGCTTTTTGCTTTTTTGTCAGTTGGTTGGTTTTAGTGAGTTTCTTTTGGGTTTGGTTTTTGGTTTCGTGACTTTTTGTAGGGTTTTTCGAGCAGAGTCAGCCCGTTTCAGAGGCCTCCATCAGCTGTAGGATCTTTGACTCGATATTGTCTCACGGATCAGAAAGTGCCTCATCGAGGAAGCCACTCTCGAGCATCCTCAGCACATGGAAAGGGAGGAGTAAGAAATGCCACCGCTGGCAGCAGCGCCTGGGAGCTCTGCGCTCAGCGGAGGCCCCAGGATGCGGGGCGGCGCCTCCTGGCCTCAGTCTCCTCCACCGGGGATGTGGCGGGAGAGAAATACCGGCAGCATCCTCGTTCCCGAAGCCCGGCGGCGGGCGCGGAGGCGGGAAGGGCTGCTGGCTGCCCCTGCTCTTGGAAAGTGCCTCCTGCCACTGGGAGGGTCTCACCTGGCCGCTCCCCGGAAAATGTACCCCCACCACACCGCTGAGAGCATCGGTGCCGGGAAGGCATCTGCCTGTCCCCGGCGATGGGAACATACCGCCCTTTATCTCTCCTGACGAGGTGCGATATTCAGCTGCGGGCCACGAAAATATATGAGCCAAATGGCTACCGCGCCCCGCTTCCTTCCCTGGGGGAGGTCGGGGCGCCCCGGGGCCCCGCCGTGCCCTGCGGAGCGCTGGTGCCGGCCGGCCTCGGCCTCGGCCCGTGTGCCTGCGGCAGGGCCGACGGGGACACCGCGGCGCCTGCAGCTGGGAAGCCCGGAATGGTCCCGTCCCGGTGCGTACACCCCAGATGTGCGGGCTGGCGGGAGCACCCTAAGGGCGGGGAGCGGGGAAAGGCAGGCGGGGCCGCGGGGCGGTGCGGGAGCCGCGGCCGCACCTCTCGGCGGAGGGTGGCTGCGGCCGGGGGTGCTGCCCGCGCCCTGCCCGCCCCCGTGCACGCTGCCCCCTGCCCGCACCCCGC
>VWZG01004483.1:532415-558391 GCA_013396735.1 Grallaria varia | reverse complement strand
AATACAGAAAATGCTTAATCAGTAATCCAGTATTTAGAGCTATATGGTACAACATTTTTAATTCTCTTTATACAGTTTGGCAGTAGCAAACAGCAAAAGTATATAATTCTGCTAATATAATAAACAGTTTTCCTTAAAAAAAATTGTTGAAGCAGATGTTGTAATACCACTGCAAGAACGAGCACTACGTGGCATTTTTTGCTAGAATTACTCCTGCTGTTCCATGAAAGTATTTGAGTCTGGTCATACAGCAAGGCTTGCCTGCCAAAATGATAGATGCCTTAAAAGAAGCTTTGATAAATAAAATCCTGCAGACCTTGGCATCCACAGTTCCCTTTTGGCAACAGTGAGAAATGGCTGAGTAATAGTTAGGAAACGGACTTACTTAAGATGGTTTATTGCATCCAAAGATATTAGGACTAGATCTGCAGCTAGTGTAAATCAGCATATCTGCCTTCAAATTACTTATATTGCTTTGTGTCAGCAGAGAATTTGGCCCATATCCATTATCTAGAGGGAATATCAACTACTACAAAGCATACTTATCTAACCAAAAGCAAACGTAGTGTACGTAGCTCATTGATGTTTCTTGTAACACTTATGTTAACCTTTATAATGTGATAAAAATCTGGCACAGTTACGTGTGGTTGCAAAGGATCTTGCTTTGATAATATCAACAATTATAAATTAGCATTTATTGCATTTAATACTGCTTCAAATTACATTGATAAAAGCTTAACTTGATATTGATGAGAGAACTAGTAATTTAGGACCTTGCTGTTGCTCTAATTAACTTTACTGGGAGCAGAATTCGGCCTCTCCTCTGAAACAGGTCTGCCTGTCAAAGTAATATGAAGTGGCTTGGGGTTTTTTTTCCCCGTCTTTCTTTCTTTCTTTTTTTTTTTAGAAATTTATATAGTGTATTTTTTGTGTTCTCCTTTGTTGCATATATTGTGTGTCTAGTGAGAACCACATTTTACAGAACCACTAAGTTTAGACCCCTGGCTTTTGCATATTAACAAATGTGTTATTCAACTCAGTAAAATCACCAAGAGTGAACTGAGATGGAGGCATTTGTGGAGTCTGAGCTAAAAGTTTCAGTTGAAATGACTGCCCTGTGAGACCCAGAGTAACATCACAAACCCTGGCTCATTCTTCATTTGTTTGGCTCAATTAATGAAAGAGAACATTTACTAATTATCAGAATTTTGAGCAGTAAACACTGGGTCTAAGTAGTATCTCAATTAGTGGTTGAAATGCTGCAACCATTAAACCTGTTCAGCAGCAGCTTCAGCAATAACTTACAGGCAAATCGAAGCATTGCAATACATGGAATTTTATACATGCTAATTGTCTACATAATTTATATACCATCAAGTTTGTTTTGGACTGTTGAAATAGTTTGGATATTAAAAATACAGTCCTGGTTTCTGCTCATTTTAAATGGCAAATGACATTATGCTCAATCTGACAAAACAAAGAGGAATGCTTTGGTGACCCTAAATTTATTATACTGGCAACACCACTGAAAACTACAAGTGTCCATGCACTGTCTGTTTCATGCAAGATTTATTTGTTGTGAGAGAAAACCCTGATGGTTGGTTAGTGAATTAGGTCAATAAGCAGTAGGATAGTGATAGGGGAGATTCTATTGCTCTTGGGGATTTAGGCTTCCTAGCACGACATTTAAATCAATAGGAATCATCAGCTACCCTAATCTGTCCATACCAAATAGCAGTGGGCCTAAGGTGGTGGAGAAAAATTGGAAGAGACCCTGGGAAATTGCTTTCTTTTCCTTAAAAAAGTTAATGAAATGTGATGTACATGCTTATAAAAATATTTTATCTTCTTTTACTGTATCTGCAATTTTATTAAAAATACAGTGCAATTTCTAAAGGTAACACTAATTATAATCATAATCACTTCATACTGGCACAGTAACAGAATTCTTCAACTATTTTTGCAAATGCATCACTAACCTGTCAAAATGTAGAGCAGAAAGAGGCACAAGGTGAGAAATTCCAATTACAGTATAAACAAAGTGTAAAGATCCTGTCTTGCGACTGCTGGTATTAGCTAATGCAATGCTGATACAGTCAAAATGATAACAAAAAGCCAGAGTTAAAATTACAAAGCCGTGTTCAACCAATATGAAGAAATGTAAGAAGCCTCTATTTCATAGGCAAGTGAACCTTTCATCAGTACTAATTCAAATTGCTGAAGGTACAAACCCAGAACTATACGTGTGTCAATGAGATCAAAGATCCTGACTACACAGGGATTTGAGGTGAATGTATCCTACCAGAGTGGCACTTAGATAGCTGTGAAACAATGTTGTTCCAAAAGCAAATTTGTTTTCTTCATCTCTTAATTGCAGTCAAATACTATTTAATTTTGGTCAATTTCCTAGGTAAAATCCTGAATGATATTTGTTCTATAGATGATAACAATTTTAGATAATGTATTATAAACAGTGCATCATTGAAAAAACCTCTTTGCTCCTCTTGCCTTATGCTTATTATAAGATGTAAATGAACCCATGCTTTGTTTATATGGTTATATTTATTAACAGGGTATTTTCAGACAAAAGACTGTATCTCAGACCACCTTTCAAAATAAGCATCAGATACCCCTTTCAGTTCCACTGTATGCTCACACAGGAGCACAACCTTAGAGAGCTACGTCAGCTTGTAACAGAGACTCACTGACGGCATCATTCCGATTTTGTCAGCCAGGAAGCCTGTTTGCAGCACCTACATGGGATGTGTGTTTGTTCAGTCAAATGTTTTTGCCATTATACCACTTTTACAGCTATAAAGTACCATTGAGGCCAATTAGGAACTACTGGAGTGAAGACTGAGGAACAAATTTCAAAATTTGATCCATCATTTCTTGGCTGTCAAACTCTGTGCCCATCTGCTCACATGGCAAGCAGCCCACTTGCAAGTGAGCTGGACCTTTCCCCTAAGAAATGAGTGACAGGGGAGAGAGTTTAGTTAGTCTGTGTAACAATGTGAACATTTTTTTTTCCCTGCAGGAAGTGTGGTCCAGTATCTAGGAGAGCTGGACAGCATTTGCTTTCTTTCACTTCATTATATTTTATGACATGTACACTGTTAGGAATGGTTGGGCTAAGGAGGAAAGAAAATCAGGGGTTTACTGGTGCTGGCTGCTGCCAAAAAGACAGGTTGTATTGGAACAGGTGCTTTGAAAATCTGTGAAAGCCAGCTGAAAGGTGTCAAAATGTGCATAACATGAACCAACAGTTCACAGACATTTTGTGTGAATTTGGTGTTGTAGCAGGAAAGTTCGGAAGGAACCCTCAGCAGAAAGTATCTGCCTTAGGAACAGCCAGCCAGCTTAACAGGCATACCCTTGTCTGCTTGATCACAGCGTGCATGATGCTCTCATGCAGGAAGAAAGACAAAGGGGAAAAAAAAGCTTTCTTTCTGTTACATTTATAGCCTTTATTATCTTGGAATTGTCAAATCAGGAAATAAGATATAATAATCTGCTCCTAAAATATGTTAAGCTGATCATCTAGCTGAAAAATAAAAGTAGGTCTGTTGAAACTGTAAGCTGTGTTCGGGTGAGTGATTAACTGCAGAGTGTTTGCAGGTAAAAGCAAGTAGAATGCCTGATCCTTTTTATAGTACCGGTCAAACTAATGCCTGTGAGCCACACTTGTCCCTTGACCTTGTTAAATGTGGCCCATGTGTTGGAGGGAGCACAAGAAACTTTTCTGACACATTCCCTTCCCACATGTTATTCCTGCAGTGTGCTACTGTAGATAGTTCTAAAACACATGGGAGTACAAGCGGGTTCGCCATGTGTATTTAAAACCTAACAGAGCTACAATAGTCAAAACCACATGGGGATAGAAAAGGAGCATCAGGGAAAAAAAATGCTTTTCAACTATTTGTGCTCATGTTCTTCATGTGCTCAGGGAACACATGGGAGAGCAAGAGCAAGACAAAAAAAGACAAGGGAGAGCAAGAGAAGAAAGGAAGAGGAAAAAGAAGCAGACAGGAGCAAAGAAAAAGGAACAAAGCAAGATGGCATTGAAAAGAAAAAGGAGAAAAGACAAGTGAGAAGGGAGAAGGCATTGCAAGGAAATGACAGGAACTGACAGGGAAAAAAATCATAGAGAAAATCATTTCACTGCTTGAAAGGATTAAACCAAATAAGCTTGCCTGTGCTTTTCATTTCAGCTTTATAGTTTGTATGCATGTTTAGTTTTAACAAATGTAAGAAGAGGCATCTTGTGCACATTCCCCGATGTCATCTCTCCTTTCATTTTGTCTCCCAATGCTGCATCTTTGTTTCTGCTTCTGCTTTCGGTCTCATTCCGTATCCTGCTTACCCCTCCCCTTTTTCTCTTCTCTGCCTTTCACAGGCAATGAATGAGATGTAGCATATCATTGTACTAGCAGGGCCAGGTTTTTCCCAAACTTGCCTTAAAAATGGCATTCCAATATGTTGTTATTCTTTCAGCCGTTCCTGCCCCACCTTAGTGGACTTAGTGGAGACAGCCTGGAGTCATCAGCACAAACCTAAGCGAGCCCATGAGTGAAATGTGACTTCTGCTCCATGCCAGTCATGGGATATGGTCATACTCTTGATTTCAAGGAGCTTTACAAGATGTCAGTACTGAGAAATTTTTCACTTTCCTGGCCGGTGAAGTGAAAGAGGACCAAATAAACTATCTCCCATCTTCCTCTCTTGTGCTTGTGGATGCACATCTACATCTACAGCCTCTCCTCTGGACTTCCCGAGGTGCACTGCTCTCTGTGTGCTCCACTTATCCTGTAAGCTCTCATTGGGATAGATGCTTTTGTGTGTGGCACAGCAAATCTGAGCACAGTCACAGGAATATACAAATACTATGTTATCTAATATTATAGATTTGGTTTGATTTGGTTTGGAATAAAAATTAAATAGCTTTGAACACAATTTTTATTATATTATCATTTGATAGTCTTTTGTTCAGAATTTTTTCTTTGATTTGGGCGTGAAGATGATGCTGAGTTTTGGCATTGCACTTAGATTTCCGATTTTTGCCTTTAAAAGCGAAAGTCTTTAAATTTGTTTGTACCCTCCTTTTGCCCCCTCTTCCTTTTGGTTCCAAGACTTGCACTCTATTTTTCTGTTTCTCATCGTTGACCAGTTTTAGTTGTATGTCAGGATCTCAAGGACTCCAAACTAAAGCCAGGAGCTCAGGAGGATGACCAGCTTTCAGGAAACGGTCACCAGCTCTCAGGGTGCAATTCTAAAGGTCATTTGTTATCACATCTGTTCCTGTCAAGGCATCCTCTCTGAGGCAAAGCCCATCTGAGAGACTGGATACCCTGGGAGGTTCTGTGGTGGGATTTTCTCTCTCATGCTGTATGATGAGACTGAAAAGAGTGCATTCATCTGTGGAGTTCTCCCAGTGTTAGGGAAAACTGTCAGAAACCTTTTCCCTCTGCCCCCTTTCACTGTGACCTTCATTTCCCAGCCACTGGCCTGACTCTAAGTTCAAAAACCCCCCCAGTTAATATCAGGAGTGATCTGATTTCCCCTGCCTCTCTTGAGACAGAGTAAAACTGGAGACCATCATTTGGCAGAAAGTCCAAGATTAGTTGAATGTGGCTATGAAGGATGAGAGTCAGAGAAGGGAAGAATGCTGGGTTTGAGGGACTAAACCAGAATGAATGCTGGGGATAGCTTTGCTAACGTTGGAACTTCTCAATGCTGAAAGCTGTTCACGCCATGAAGTTATGGAGCTGATTAGGTCGGGCAAGTCATGCTGCTCAGGCTTGGAGGTGCTTCCCACTATCCAATCACATCACCAGGATCACTGTGCTACACTGTACTGGAAAAATGCCATAAGGATTTTGCATCTAGAAAGAGACTCAAGCATAGGTTTTATGGCAGTAATCTAATGTAATTATTTGAGATATTGTCATGACATTATAGTCCTCTGAAAAAGAAGAAAAAAAAAAAAAAGATGCAGAATTTAGAATATCCCGTACTGGACGCAAAAGACTGTTACCTAGTCCAGTTTTTAAATACTCTGTGAGTATAGTACAATACCCAATTAACTTAAAAGACATTCTTATATCAGGTAGATAATATGTGTTTTAAAATGTAAGCACATACCAGACCACTTGTTCCCTTATTCTATTATGTACAGAACCGTATTAGATTAATGTTACGGGACAAAGTGACTTCTAGCACAAGCTGGTTGGGACCTATGTAAGTGTACCAATTACATCAGCAAATAACAGTTTTGTATTTTTCTATATTTATTGGATAGACTGCTTTAAATAACTAAACTCTTATATGTTTCTGTTCATATTTGGAAAAATAAATTGTTTCTGTAATTTAAATAAAGAGAAAATATAGTCTCTTAGAGCATAAACCATTTTTAAGCATAAATAAATTCAGACAGATTCTGTACATGTTCTAAAATTTCAGTCAATTTTTAGTATCTGTGTTGCTCTATGAAGGCAAAAATGTTAGGTAAAATTGGTATTTTGTGGAGGTGGCTCTTGTCCTTGTCTACAAAGAAGAGGTGTTCCAGAACTGTTCTACATTGTATTTTACACGGCAGACAGAGTATAAAAAAAGGTGAATTCTGCATCTGTCACTCAGAGAAAATTCCCCTTTCCCTTTTTGGGAAAGTTGCCTAAGGATGATGGGATATGGCTGATAGCAATAATCCATATTTAGGCAAGCAGAAGATTGTGACAACATTAGCTAGAGTAAGGGAATGCAGACTTAAAATCAAAACATCTGTTATGGTAACTTTAACTTACCCTACTACTCCTAGTTAATGCAATGTCATAACTTAGATGTTGTCTGGCCATGAAAATATACCTCTGGCTTTGAAATTCAGCACTAACTTTACATTAATTTGCTTTAAACTTAATATCATAACATTAATATTCTGAAATGCGGTAATTCATCTCTGTATTGGGTTTGCACGGCCAGGTAGTGAGAGGGGCACAGGGGGGTTTGTCTGAGAAGTTGCCAGAAGTTTCCTCCACGTCCAGCACCGCCAAGCCCAGCCGGTTATCAGATAGACCTGCCCCTGGCCAAGGCCAAGCCTACCAGCAGTGCTGGCAGCACCTTTGCGGTAACTTCAGCCGGAGAGGGGTGAGAATACGTGAGAGAAACAACTCTGCAGACACCAAGGTCAGTGAAGGAGGGGGACAAGGAGCTCCAGGTGTTGGAGCAGAGATGCCCTTGGAGTCCATGGTGCAGACGGTGGTGGATCTTGGTAGAGCAGAGTTTCACCTGCAACCCATGGGGGACCCCAAGCCAGAGCAGGTGAGTGCCCGAAGGAGGCTGTGACTATATAGGAGCCCCACGCTGGAGCAGGCTCCTGGCAGGAACAGTGACCCTGTGTGAGAGAAGTTCACACTGGAACAGGTTTGCTGTCAAGACTTGTGATCCCACAGGGGATCTACGCTGAAGCAGCCTGTGCCTGAAGGACTGCAACTTGCAGAAGGGACCCACACTCCAGATGCTTGTGAAGAGCCGCAGCCCATGGGAAGCACTCATGTTGGAGAAGTTGGTGGAGCACTGTCTCCCATGGAAGGGACCCCATGCTGGAGCAGAGGAAGAGTGTGAAGAGTCCTCCCCCTGAGAAGGAAGCAGAAGCAAAGAAAACATGTGATGAATTGACTGCAGCCCCCATTCCCTATGCCCCTGTGCTGAGGGAGAGGCAGTAGAGAAAATGGGGAGTGAAGATGGGAGGGGTAGGAGGAAGGTGTTTTAAGATTTAGTTTGTATTTTCTCATTACCCTACTCTGAGTTGCTTCGTAATAAATTAAACCAGTTTCCCCAAGCTGAGTCTGTTTTGCCCATGGCAGT
The DNA here is from genome assembly GCA_013396735.1 of Grallaria varia. Classification (NCBI taxonomy): domain Eukaryota; kingdom Metazoa; phylum Chordata; class Aves; order Passeriformes; family Formicariidae; genus Grallaria; species Grallaria varia. The sequence continues at coordinate 550,531 of VWZG01004483.1, read as the reverse complement.
AACTGGTGAGTGATCTCTCCCTGTCCTTGTCTCAACCCATGAGCCTTTTGTTCTACTTTTTCTCCCCTGTTCAGCTGAGGAGGGGAGTGATAGCGTGGGTGGGTACCTGGGTGGGTACCAGGGTCAACTCATCACAATCTTGAGACACTAATAGTACAAGTAGGGGATCTTCTACTTAATAGATTGCAGAATGTGTTGCATTTTATCCCTGATTATGAGAATAATTTGATTTGCCTCAGCATAGCTATTAAATAGTTACAGAGAGATTGATTGTAGTGGTATGAGGGATTTCACCATTAATAGTTTTATGAAAGAGATTCAGAATATAAACAGATTTCATGACTGTTCTTAACTGGAATATCTGAATACATACACTTCCTTCTCTACAACCCTCAGCTTGCCATGGAAATTTTGTCAGAATAGAGATTTCTATGGTTTTCCAGCACTCCTTATCACAACACGTTGCTGTATTGCCAGCACTATAACAGTGAGAACATGGTTGCGTAAACCACAGGAGACAAGTGCCCAGAATAATGTACTATAATGAATGGAAAAAAGGTGCAGTAGTATGTTATGAACCTGATCCTGTTACGTGGCAGATCTCAGTCAGAAGATTTCATTCCGTACATTTCAGAGAGGATCAGTCCCATCACATCTGCTAGGAAATGTTGACATTAATTCTGATTAGGCCCTCTTTCTACCAGTCACTCTTCCAATTAGGAGTAAGACATGGTGCTGGTAACTTACAGCTGCTGTGTAGCTTGAATACAGGAGCATCTGCAGTGTCTGTGCTTGGGCTGCCAAGTCACATTGCATGTCCTCTGTTCATTCACTGTGTCTGCTAGAATAACTTGTTATGATACTGGACTTCCAAAGAATATATTAACTTCCTGACTCTCTATAGTAATACAGTACAGCTGGTTCAAATAAACATTCCAAGCCAGTGCATTTTTCATCTTGAAAAAAATAGCAATCCCAAAGAAGTTTTGTATTTATTCAGTGCTTACTGTCATTGCTTTTGACACCAAGCACAAAATTAATAGTTAAAAAAATTGGAGTTACTCCAGGCCTTTGCATTGATTGTCTCTTGTTGTTCTTCATTTATTTTGTTGACCATTGCAGTAAAAAAATCAGGAAAAACTGCTCATGGCATTAATTTTCTTGAGTTATTGCACTGTTCTGTCTCACTAAAACTTTATTGTTTTTTTTTTTTTACTTTGAATAAAATGTAACTGTTTTTATCTGAACCAGAATTCATATAAAGAATTCAGGTTGCTCTTGACTTTACCTACCTATTCTGAAATTTCACTGGTATTGATATAGAAACATGATCGGGTGATTAATTCATCCACATGAAACTTTTGCATACTATTAAAAATTTGTTATTTTGTTTCTGTAATGATTCCATTGTCAGTTCATTTATTAATATTGTTTTTATCAAAAAAGCTGCTGAAATACCATGACTGATAACCATGGGAAAAATCATCATGTAAACAATGGATATTTTGGCTGTATAAGGACAGTAGGTTTGGTCGTATTTGATGACACAGTTTTTGTAGTTCTATTGTTGTAGATGCACTGGCTGTTGGCTTCAGAAAGAGTACCCATGATTAAATAAAGAAAGATTTTGCTCCAAATATTGTTCGTTCATAACATACTAATTCCAACCAGAGAAAATGAGATATGTCACAGCCTACAGATCTTCCATTTCTATTTTATGCTGCCATTTATTAAGTAATTTCCCCATGAAAATGGTTAGATGTGCCTGGTTTCTGAGTTGGTTTCTTGTAGTCTAAGCTGTAATTGTGGAAAAATGTATGGGTAGAATTATGGCAAATGCTGTGTGAGTTCATCCTTATCTGAATTCTACTTTAATTATTTGGGCTAATTGTGAAGAAAAACTTTATATTTCCAGTAAGTTGTGAAACAATCAGAGTTATTCAGATACATGTAATACTTAGTTTTGAGGAATTTTCAAAAACTGGACACTAGTTTTGATCTCTCATCCAATTGCCAGTGACATAAATGGGAATATGTTTCTGATTTCAGTGGGGGCAGGAGTAGGAGACAGTTTTTCATTGTTATATCACACATGAAGAAGGCAATTGTGTATGCAAGACTTACAATGATGTCAGATCTACATTTTTATATGTTTTGTTACAGTCTGTGAATAACTGGACCATAAGGATATAAATCTGTCTTTGATTAAGACAAATTATCCTGGTGTCCCATTATAAGATTATTTTACATTAACAGCGTTATCATTGGCAAGTCCAGAATCATTCTGATTGATAGTAGTTTCTGAAAAATGTACACATCTGTGAAAAATGCCAACTTGCGTCCGGAGTTAAGGGTTAGATCCAGCTTCTTTTTATTCTGCCTTTGCATTAAGGAAAACTATTTTGCCTGTTGCTGTTCACATAGTCACGTAAATTTGCTTTTCTCAGGCATCTATTCAAAATTTACAGATAAGGTTTTATGACTGGAAGCGAAGGAGCATTGTAAAACTGCAGTATTAGACAAAGTACACAAGAACATTCTGAACCCCCAAATGTTATATTAAGGTCACACACGTTTTAAATTAGGAGCCTCTGTTCTCACTCATAAATGTCTCAAACTTTCAACTTCTGATCGGAAAGTTTTGGTGGTTGAAAATTGTAACAGTAGCCACTGGAATTAGTAGATACGGAGCCTTGTGCCATATGACAGGGTATATGTAACTGGTCATGACCCTAACTGGGTTCGTGTGACTGAAGCGAAGAAATTAAGGTTAGTCCGTCACTGGAGTTCCTGCACACTAAACCTTAATTATAAAGGTAAAGGTGACTGGTTTCTTAGTTAGTCTATCAATATAAAAAATACGTACATAGAGAATAAGATGAGATTTAAATAATTTTCCCCCCATTCACATGACGACTCTTGTATTCATAAGCATAAGGAAAGCAAAACAGAGCTCAGTCTCGCTGCCTTCAAATGTGTGATTATTACCGGTGAACGTCTGAGCATTAATCTTTCATGTTTTCAGCTTAGATTTTTAAAAATTATTTTTAGTATTGTTTCTTTGTTGTTCTTCTTTTGTTCTTACTATCTGCGAGACATGTAACATGACAAGCACTGAGCATCTATTTATGTGGAGCATTCTAGGAAATGGCGAGTGATAAATATGTATGTCTGATGATAATATGGAACTCTGACAAAGATACTCCTGCCTGTATTCTTTGGAAGTGACCATAGAAAGGTATGGATAATCAAAAAAAAAAAAGGTAAAAATAACATTTAAAAAATATACTAGTTACATAAATATTAAAAATACAAAAATGGTTTTAAGCCCAGGTAGAAAAGCTCCTCCTTAAAACATTTGGAGGAAAATATCCCTGTGTCTCCCTATCCCCCAAGATCCATTTTCCACAAAGCTCTTTAAATGTGAGAAAGGATAGAATTTCGCAACAGTTTGTTACTAGATTTACAATGCTGTCGACAAAAAATGGGATAGACTTCTCCCAGGAATTGATCTCTGGTTGGGTTAATGGATTATACGGGCCAGACTGTATCTGTGACTTGTCCTTACACCGTAACACTGCTGAAAATGCACGTGAGATCAGGTCCCATAGGAAACTGCTGCTGGGAGCCCAGCACCCCGACCCCCTGGGCAACCTCTTGGGCAGAGCAGGCATGAGGCAGGGCCGTGCTAATGCCTCCACGGTGACACAACAGTAGAAAGAACAGCCATGCCTGTTAGAAGCCAACATTGCCCCTACATCGGTCTGATTATGGAAAGATTGATCCTTTGGCAATTACTCCCAACTTGTATTGTTTGAAACAACCACCGTCAGGACTGCTGGTTAGCTCATGGAAGGCTGAGTGCTCAGTGGCCAGTTTTGATATTATTGATTGGACTTGATGATGTTTTCCTTTATTCCTTACATAGAACGCTAGCTGATACTGGCAGGATGTAAAATTGACATTTTGGAACTCATGATTACATATTATTTGGAATAATTTTCAGAAGACCTCTGCCACAGCAGAGGGCAAAAACAGTGGCTGAAAGGGTTTAGTGCGTTAAACTGGGTGAGGTTTGTTGTCCCCAGTGAGTACAATAAGATCACCGAGTCCAGGAGTCTTTATGATACGACCTAGCTGATTTTCAGAATCTTGCTGGTGCTGCTGCTTGATCTCACTGCCAGTGACACTGGCGGCAAAATCCCGTTTTTGTTGTCTTGGCAAAATGAGGACTGGGCTGCCCAATGCCTGCAGCACAGAAATTGGGTGACTCCTCAGAGTCGCTCTGGGTGCACGCTGATTTTTCACTCTTCTTCATCTCAAAGGGCTGCATCGAGGGCTGGTCCACAGCAGCAAGGCTAACACAGCGCAGAGTATGAAGAAAGCACACCAAAACTTTACAAATTTAGTGCCATGATCTAGGAATCCCGGTGGTGTTGGATCACGGGTTGGACTTGATGATCTCAGAGGTCTCTTCCAACTCAGCTGATTCTATGGTTCTGTGATTCTATGATTCTATCATAGTCTATCAATCTTGGCATGTCTTTTGGGTTGGTAACTGCCTTTGAAGTGACCCTGGCCTTAGATCAGGGGAATGTCACTTTGTGTTCCTCAGTAATGTCCAAGTGGGATGGGCAGTGCCGGTGGTGCCCGTGGAGAAGAGCGGGAAGGAGCCCTGCTGCCAAGGTGAGCTCTGGGGCTGGCCAAAGGCGGGTCCCCAGGAAGGTGGCCGGGGCCCGGTGGGGCAGGCACTGGTGGACACTGAGGCTGGCCAGGATGCTGTTCCCCCAGGGGTGTGCCATGATGGTGACCATCAGGGTGTGCTCCCAGGCGGGATCAACAGCTCCATGTGCAGGGCTTGGCCATGCAGGGGGCTCATCTGTACCTTTTTTATTAGCATAGCACAGAAGTCTGTGAAATCCAAACCTTCTGCCATCCCTCCATCTTAATGGTTCTATGGGAAATTGTTTGAAAAACAATTACACAAGTTGCCACCTCAGGCAAATCATATAAAATTAAAAGCAAGGGTACAGTGACATATCATCAAATTTCATGTCAGTAGGAAGTTTTAAAATCTCCAGCCTTCTGGAATTCCTGTTGTTCAGTGCTTGGTTGCAAGGGGAAAACGTATGGTAATCCCACACAGAAATAAATGTGACTGAATCCTGTTTGCTTTCAAATAATTGCATTTATTTACATCAGTTTAACCTCCATTTAAAATGTCATGTATATCTCAGCTAGATTAATGCATGTGAAAAAACAAGCCTCTGTGGGAAGTGTTTCAAGTAAGCAATTTGTTTTGCTTGTAATTAATGGACTCTTACCCAAACTACAAGTTATAAATAAAAATAAACTAACGGTGAGTGGTAGTTTGCTGCTGTCATTCAAATAGTGGACAGTTGGGTAATTACAGACCATCAAAGAACCACTGCACTGCTGATTATTATCTTTTAAGAATTTGCCAGCTTTTCGTTGTTCAAAAGAAACTTGCATTGAAGTCTTTAAATATATGCTATTAATAAAATAAACCTATTAAGTGGTGTGATGGTTGATATTTACAGCTCACACAGGGGAACAAGTCACCTTTCCTTTGTTGCTTTGTCTGATACAGAATACCACATCGTGAAATTGGCAGCCGAATCTCATTTAGCCACGTGTGTCTGTGTCTATACTGGGGCTTAATTCTGCGAGCGTGAAAGATTGACTAAGATGGGAAGCTTTGGAGCAGAGCTGGCCTGTACTTCAGGAGAAAGTTACTTGAGTGTTTGTAAGAGCAGATCCCGAAAACGTCAGAAAATCCACGTGCATGAGCCCTGTGTGCAAACCTTGGAGCAGAAATAAAAACATTCCAGTGAAGAAGATGTTGGCAATAATCGTATCTTCTCTGAACTACAAGTGTATATAACTTCTAATACATTTTTATACATGTACTTATTCCATATGTTGTTAAAATCTGTTAATTAAAATACTTATGAAGAATCTCTTGATATATATTTACAATTTTTAATTTTCAATACTGAATAAGCCACTAGGCACAGAATTGTTTTTCACTGTTGTTATTTTCCATTTTTTCAATATTAAAATGATCAAAACATTTAGTTAAAAACTGGAATCAGGGTGGAAATGATGTTATAGATATTCCTTTTCCTCATAGAAGTAAACCCATATTTAATATATCCTAGACCGTGATCCTCGTGTTGACTAGAAACAACATTAGAAGCATAATATTGAAGAGTATGTTTATGCACAGAGTGGTGCTGGGGATGGTGAACTTTTTGTCTTGGGGGAGGAGGGTGCACTCAACGCAGTGCTGATTGGGATACGTTTCCTTCAGAAGTGCTGCAGAGCTCTCCGAGCATGTCAGGATCCAACACTGCTGTGCTCCTCTGCCTGTAAACCCCGTACAGCAGACACCTTGTCTCCAGTATGGAGGCATCCCCCACCTAAGCTGAGCAATATGGTTTGTCTGCCTTTTTATCTTGTGTTTATATCAGAACGAAAGAGTCACTCCAGCATCTTTCATTCAGAATACTTACACGAGATTGGACTGATCAGCTGAGTAAAATTTCCAGGATGGGGATTGTAAACATCTGTAAATAGAACACTGAAATTATAAATAATATAAAACAAATGTTAAATACTGTATTCTTCAGTTGCCTTCATGGAGCCAAACTCTAATAATCATTAAGGCATGTAAAACATACAGAGAAATATGGTTTATATGAAAGGTCAGCTGCAGTCCATGGTTATTTTTAATTCATTGAACTGTTTTCTGCAGGCATATCTCTATGGAGCATAATCTCTTGCCCATTTTCAGCAAAACGTCCCTAAGTGCATCATACATGAAAACAGAGCTGGAGGAAGAGGAAATGAACAATTTTCTAATTTATGCAATTGAAGAGAAATATGGGGGGTCTTTAATGACCATTGGCTGATGAAATACAAATTATATACCTACTAAGCCACAAAAGGCTGTTGAAGATGGCAGAAATGCTGCTTTTAAAGGCTTCTGTAGTCTTGTGAGGCTAGTTTTGTTATAAATCTGCTCATGTGTCATTGAACTGGATACTGCAATTTGTAAGAGCATATATATAATTTTTGTCATTAATATCATCATTCTTTTTGTTGTATTTTAGCTTGATGGTTTTGCCATAACATTTTAACAAGCTTTAAGAAATACTAAATTAAAAACAAATGAAAGAATTTCAGAATATTGTCTATTTTAAGGTTGCTTGAAAATTTGAGAAGCACTGACTTCAAGATTACAATTATTATTTTAATTTAAAAAATAAATTGGAAGTTTCCAGGTGTATTGACAGATTCATGCACACCAGTGGGTTTGATTTTTTTTTTGTTTTGTTTTTTGGTGTTTGTTTGCTGGGGGGGGGTGGGGCAGGTGAGTGTTTTGGGGTGTTTTTTTAAATAAATGGCAAAGAAGGAAAAGGTTAAACCTCTGAGAATCTGGAAATACCAATAACATGAATACATAAGGAAAGCAATTTTTAAAGTGTTCCAAGTGTTAGCAGAATTTTTTTAAGACAGTTAATGTGGTAGTGGCAAGATTAGGAAGGGCATTAAGGCTTAAAAATATGCTGTACACGATAATATTTTTGTATTTACACTTAGATGGTGGAAACTGAGCCAATGTACAGGGTATTAACATATAGTGTGGAAATACAGAAAGAGCTAATGGTGCCACAATTACAGCTTGACTGTATGAAAAACTGAACATGCTGGATTGTATTCTTTCAGAGAATACATAGTTGCAATAAGTTGTAATGCTGAATGATTAGGAGATTCTTCAGTGGCAGACAGGATGTGTTGCAGAGTGTATTTATTATTACACTTTCTTTTTCTTGAAGTAGAATTTTATGTATTTATAATAATTATTTGGAGGTAGTAAATAATTGCAACATAAACTTGAGGAAATCTAGAAAGGCTTTCATGTTATGAAAGAAAAGTGAGAAAGGAGAAGGAAAAAGGAACAGTTTTAGACCTTTCAGGCCTGGAGGGTTCCCGGACAGGTGAAATGATGAGATTTTACATGTTGGGGGTATTATTATTAGGACTTATTATTAAGGCCCTACAAGAAGGTCTCAGGGAGAAAGAGGAGTACTTTGGTATGGTGAGAACATGCTGCTGTGCACAGCCTGTATTTCCTTTTCCTGGGAGGATTATGCTGTGCGTGAATGGCAGTGTATGTGCAGCAGTAGAGATGTCTGAATGGAAGATCCCTTCCCCCAGGGGTGGCACACCTCAGTAAAAGTTCTAGTCTCTTGAGCCAGGACCATTTCAACCATAATTTATTAAACTTTGGAAACAGGACCTCCTCTGTTCCTTTTTGTTAAGTACTGCATGTGATCTTGTATTTAGGGGCAAGTTTTCATCTTATTCGCTGTTAGTGAATTGCATGGATGTGGAAAAGGAGAGAGGTTTAGCTTGTGTATGCCTCTGAAAGAAATGATAATACGGTCTAATAATGGTAATAATAATGTCCTTCTGAAGTCACTCATAGCAAGGACAATGGCAAAAGAGGACTGTGGCACCTCATAACACCCTTTTTCTGTCTTACCTTTCATGGACCAGCTTAGCTAGATTGAATGTCCAAACAACAGTCTTTGTACACTGTATTCATACTTTGAGACATGTATCATGCTTTTATTTTACCTTTCATTTCCTTGGCAGATGATGTTATAGGGAATTAAGATAAAGTGCAGTCATCTGTCCAGTTTCCTTCTTACAGCCATATTGTGTATTATACTCTCAGACCCCAGTGTTCAGCAGGAGATTATCCAAGAAATGATAAATCCTTGGTAGAAGCCATCAAAGCATCATTGCCAGTTTGCAGCCGCCAGGAAGACCCTCACATCTCTTTCACTGTCATTGTCACTGCATTATTGATTAGCTTGTGAAATACTGAAGCTGTATTGATTGCAAATATTTAGGGATGAAAAGGGAAACGCTGTCCTCAAAGGTATTTGCAGTCCTCTCTCCATTAGAGATCTTTCTTCCCTTGTCTTTCTCTGGCTGTCTCCTACCTAGTATGTACTGCAGGCCGGTGTGTTCATCCAAGGGTGCTGGAAAGATGGGCAAACGGCTGCCTCACCCTGCTGGGGCCAGCAGTCATCAAAAACCTGCAGGAGGCAAACGAAGGACAATGCTTACATGATGATGGCTTGATTGCTTTTGCACGCACATGCATTTTGACAGAAATTATATGAAGTAAACCCCATTTCCTGTTTGTCCATGTTTCCATTAATTTTTATTTAAAAATTATCTTAATGATCCAGACCATGAAGTCTGAAGCAGCCCTGCCTCCCTGCCTAAGATACCACATAACTGGCTGATATTCTAGTCCCATCAGACGACATAGCTGCTGAAATCCCAGTGCGTTCTGTCTCGGTGCTCACGGCTTCTCTAGTTACAGCAACACTGTGCAGACAGGCTAAAATGCAAGACCTGACAGAAATCTTCGCTTGTTGATCCATTCGGATGATGGCTGAAAAGGGACTTTGCAGATGCAGAACAGTAAATTACACAACAAAACAATTCCCTGCAAATTCAGCAAGTTACTTCTTGCTGTCCCTTCTCCAGGAAGTCCTTTCTTAATAGGGATGTTGGCACATGCAGGTGGTTTCTGCCTGGTTAGTGTACAGTTAGTTCTCTGCCTGGTACTTAAGCTGAAATCATTAACATGTGTCTTGTGTGTTACCTGAATGAAAGGCGAGTTCACGGGTTATTACTGCCCATTTTTTCTCTTTGCTCCTGCACTTCCCTGTTTCGATTACAAATCCCCCTCCAGGCACAAAGCAAGCTGGACACCTACAGTGCAGCTAAAGAGTTATTTGTTCCCTAGGTGGACACTAATGAATGACTGCAGTGCTGCCCTGAGTGAGGGGGTCCCCACTATTAAAGTTTAATAGAAAGATCTGAGAAACTGGGGGCCAAGAGGAGGAGGAGGAGGAGGGGACCGGGGAGCTGTGAGTAACTCTAAGTGCCTTCTCTGTTCCTTTGCTGTAGTGGAGATTATACCATCCATTAGGACAGGAGCAACAAGAGAGGAGTCAGTTCCCTCCGTGTTCTCCTTTTGCCTTCAGTCTTACTGAAGGCAAACTGTTGAAACGGCAAAAATATGTTGGTTCCTTTCCACTGTAAAATCTCTTGAAAGTAGCAGGAATATGACCTGTCTCAAAAAGGAGTTAATTCAGACTTCCTTTCACTTTTCTGATGTTTTATCCTTTCATTTTCCTCCCACTCCTCTTTGTTCTCCTTTTTTTTCTCCCTCGTCTGCCTCTTTTTTATTCACTCTCCATATTCTAATCCCCCTCTAACTCACACTTTGCAAGACTTGGGATTAGGATACATATACGTAATTCGAGGGTTTAAAGGTGGTTGGGGGGTTTCTTTAATTATTCTGTAAATATTCCAGCACCCCCATGAATTTTTGTCTGTGCTAAATGATCATGAAGTATCACAGAACAGTAGAAGTACATCATCTCTTATTTCAACCAAGGTCAGTATAAACCTCCTCAGTTTTTCTCTCTCCCACTGAATGGTAGGAGAGTAATATCTAGTTTTAGTTTTGCTTTAATAGCCCCATTACTGTGACATCTGTCCATGTCTAGAGCATTTGAAGAAAAAGGACTGATTATAAGAAAGAGGGAGAAAGATCCTCTAGTTTCTCTCCACTGTGTATTACTAAGAATATTCTGAATATCTCTTCTATAATATTTACAAGGAACGAGACGAATCTCTTGTATACCATTCCTTTTACAACTCCAAGAAGGAGGTTTTTATTGCAGGTTCAGACCACCAGCATGTTTGGTATCCTGGAGTCCTGCAGGATTTTGCTTGCATTGCAAGGAACAGCCAGGGAACAGCAAGAAGGTTCCTTGTACCAGAGGTGCTTGAGAGAGTTAAAATTCCGCTGGAGATAACCATAAATGTAGGAATTCAAGCTTGTTTTCATGCTGGGATACCAGAACCTCCTCCACTTTTGGCAATAATTATAGCATTAGAAACCTCTGCTAATATTTTGCTCTCTGGTAATACACGTAGCTGGAGAAACTAAAATGTAACGGCTTCTCCATGGTTCTTCAGTGTCCCAGTGCCACCAGTAATACAGAGCTCTTCTAAAAGTCCATATAAGAATATTTTGAGCCTATAAACGCATCCTAAAAAGAGCACTGATACCTGACTTTTATTTATTATTTTATTATTTGAAACAGTCTGACTAAGAAAAGGCCTCTAGAAGCGGTGTTGCCAATACAACCTGTCAGCACAGGTTTCTTCAGATTGCTCCCTGGACAAACATGTCAGATTCCTGTTTGGAAATACCTGGACTGGATCCACAAAGCTTACTTGCGTTTTCCTTTCTCACTGCCTTTCCTTCAGACGTTAGTGTTCTGGCTGAATCACAGCACTGAGACAGATGTAAACCTGACTAGTGGGATCACCTGCAAAATAACAGAGGTAGATGTTTCAAGGAGGTGTGCTTTCTTCAGCATTGCAAGAATATAACATTTGCGCTGTTCTCATTTTTTAACGAACAGTGGGTTTGAGTCTACTCTAAAAATTGTCCTTTTTTTTTCCCCTGAAATTTAACCTACTTAAGAAAACACTTTTTATACCATGCTAGTAATCTGATTGTACTTAACACAGGCTTTCATATTGCTCTGAATACAGACACTTTCCTGAACTGAGGCCTATGTTTTTCTTTTTTAGTGTTTTTAGGGGTGTGTGTGTGTGTGTGTGTGTGTGTGTGTGTGTAAACTACTGAACTGATGGCCACAATGATGGCACTCCTTTGAAGTCATACAGAGTGGATAGATTGCAGGTAATGGCAATACAAAATTCCCCTTACAATATATCAGGTGAGATCCGAAGATTAATTCTGAATGAAGCCCACCCTGTTTGGTTTGGGGTCTGGTTTTTGGGGTATTTTTTCCCACAGTTGGAGACTATACTTCAAATTACTGATTATAGCAATGGCTGTTCTCTAATTTTGTCACAAGTCACACCGAAATGAATGTTTGTCCCTCCAGAGCCAGGCATCCTATGCCATTTCCTTTTGGTAAACATGGTTATGGAGGCTGGGAATACGGTTGACTTTTGGTTTATGCAACAGTCTGAAATTAGCAATACCCCAGGATTTCTGGATTTTCTCATCCAGGCATCTTTTGTATGACTTGTATTACAAGAGGAGCCAGAACAAAGTGAACTGAACAGCTCAGTAAAATACTGTTGTTCAGTCTTGTTCTTTACTTTTGAGTAAGTTGAACCTATTTGGAGGGATGTCCTTTCAGTTATAACCCTTTTCTGATTTTACTAACAGACCCAAGAATAGAAGTGTTTAGTTAATAAAGTCCTTAAAAAAAAATATGGTAAGGCCACTTTGTCCCTGAAAAGCAGCAAATCAGTATACAAACAACAGAAAAAAACCCACCAAATGCATTTTAGTTGAAGAATAAAAGAGCAGAAGTCTTGCAGTTGGTCAAGAAAAAACTGTCAATACCTGCTTCTTCCAACCTTTCGAATCCTTCTTCAGGAATAATGCTTTCCATGGTTTGATGCTTGCAGGTCCATAAAGAAAATCTTTTGTCATGGAAATCTTATTCTCTGCCCATAATAATTCTAATAGCAAGGTTGAATTGTATTAGCTATCCATTTATCTTAATGTCCTGGTTCTTGTAAGGACTACAATCATATGTTTCCAAGGAAAACACAAGAAATCTTTGGACTGTGAGCCGTGCATTTAGAGACTTCTGTTACAAAGTAAGCAATCAGAAATATATTTGAGCAGAAACTGAATAGTTGTTCCAAAATTTTTTGTGACTATGAACTTCTGCAGTTTGGGATGAGTTGTAACTTGAGAACTGACAAATAGTTGACCGAAAATTACACAGGATAATAAATAAAGTTGTTGCATGTGCTTGTTGGGGAAAAGTGGTCCTTTCCTGTGTGAAATTGTAGAAATACAGCCATTAATGAGTAATTCTGCAATAAAAGTGGAAAGATTCTTTTGTTTCTGCTATCAATCCTGTTGAATTGATTTTAGGAATAGTTCTGGATGAATAACTAGATTTATTTTTCTGAACAGCAGATGAATATGTTTATAAATCTCATAAACAATATCAGATTCACCCTCTGTCCTGTAGTAACTTTCTCTGACAAACAAGAAAAAAAGCCTGTATCTGAAGAAGGTCACAGATGTCATAGCAATGAACATTTAAGTTCACAGATGTAAAAATTACAATAAAATAATGTTATAAGATATAAAATATTATGAAAAGCAAAATAGTTCAAATTACACAGTGTAATATTTTCATATATTAATATGTGACATAGGAAATAGGATTATTTTTATTAAAATATAAAGCAAATTCTTATCCATAATTAGTGCATATAATAATGATTTTAAATTATATACACTAGAGAGTGCAAAAAATTAATCAGCTGTAGATATGATCCACAAGAAACAGCGTATCAAGAAGGAGAGCTGTCCACAAATAAAGAATAATACACTGATAGGAAGGATGATTAATCTGAAGTAGCAGCCCTTTCTGATTTCTGAATGCCTTAAACACTACTTGGCCTCTTCCTTTCTCCCGAAGATACAAACAGAAACCTTCTCCTAAGGGTAGATAGTGGATCTTTTCCATTTCCAGAGCAGTGATAGATAATGTTGCCCTCCGGTACAATGGCTCACTTGTTAGTGCGTCAACAGTCAGCCAAAGTCATCCATGTTCAGATCTGTTTCTGATCGGTGGGTTTCAAGCTTGAAGGGGTAATGTTCATGGTCCTTTTTATTTTATTTTTACCTTGTAAGATTTTAAATGAAAGACTCCAAGATTCAGTGAGGAACACTGCTGAGAAGAAAGGTGCCAAGTGAGTCTGCAGCCCCACCTGCAGCACTCCTCCCACTGTCCCAGGGCATTGAGTGGCAGCCTTGGACATCCAATGCCAGGTCCTGTGTTCCTCTCAGACACCTCGGAGTTAGAGTTTGTTCTCCGTGTCAGCACAGCAAAGACCCTTTGTAGATCTGGCCTCTAGGCACAAAGTTTGAAAACAGTCTACATTCCTTAAAATTCATGTGAATATTCATGTGTATAAAGCAAAACAATTCAGGGCCCAAAATCCACACCCAAACTACTGGTGTATGGGTGAGGCCTTTGGTCAGACTGCAAACTTGCTAGTTCCACTAAATACCAACTTGTTTGTGCATAAAATCACAGCACTGTTTGCTTGTCCTCCTGCACAGAGAAAACAGAAGTGGTCCAGCCTGTGAACTGACTCTTCAGACCCTGAAAATAATAGAGGTCTGGGTAGAAAAATACACAGCAGCAGGCATGATGCCACAAAAATCAATCTTTTAAATGGCTATTTTAATCACTCTTGAGGACTTGCATATCTTGTCTTTTTCCTCCATGTTTTAAAATATGTTGGTCAGTAAGATACCAACAACAGACAATAAAGGAAAATAGAGCAGTACTGAGATAATGTTGGCATCTATGTAGGTCTTTTCAAAGGACTGGAGAAATTGGAAAGGCTGAGCTGTGATCAGTAAATGGTCAGCTTAAAGTTAATCACTGGCCTCAGGAATGACATCAGACAGTGTTGAAGAGCAAAGTATTGTACAGGACATGAGACACCCTGGTTTCAGGAGCGAGCTGGGAGTTAGTGTGTGTCCTTCTCTCATGGGTGTCGTGAGTCTAAAGGCTTTAGTGGGCAGGAGAGCCACCAGGCAGAGCTTCAGGGAGGCACAGGGACAACATGAAGCAATGGATATGAAGACTTCAAAGAGATTCAAATAGTATCAGTATGTGAAAGGGGAAACATTTGCTCAGGTTTGGATATGAAACTTTGTACTTATGGAGCCCTAGGTATAGATTTACTGTAAGGTAAGGTGGGAAGCAGATTTTGATAAAATAATAATAGGAATGTTAGCTTTTCTTCATGTCTCTCTTCAGTCGCTTAAAACAGTAAATATATTTTACCCACACACACGCGGAGGGTTGCTGACTGTTTTGGACAGTCTAACTGTTCCCTGTAGTTGCTAAAATTACCTTTTAAATACATTAGCAGGGCGATTTTGCCATGATATTTGGAAATTACATTTTGGCGTGTCTGTGTAATGAATGAATTAGCAGCAGCCAAGAAGCCGTTTTAACTCTGACTCGCGAATTTATTCCTAAAAAGAAATAAAAGAACGCTGCTGTGAACAATGATTTCGGGACGTAGTCTTTCATATCGGCCAGGCGAAGTAAAGCGCCGTTCCGGCTGTTCTCCCAGACCTCTTCCTGAGCGCCGCCAGGCTCGGGGCTCGGGAGCGCCGCTCGGGGGGTCCGCAGTGACGGCCGGCGGCCCATACGGGGGCGAGGGCGGGGCGGTGCAGGACATGCTCGGCAGGGCGGAAGCGCCACCCGCGGCAGTCTCTGTGGCGCAATCGGTTAGCGCGTTCGGCTGTTAACCGAAAGGTTGGTGGTTCGAGCCCACCCAGGGACGGGCCTCGCTTTTGGCCCCGCGGCCGTCGTTTTGTGCGTGTGCTCCGGGGAGGATCCGCGATTGCCGGCGGCGGCGCCGCGTGGTGCCGGGCAGGGGCCCCCGGCGGGGAGCGGAGCGCGGCGGCGCAGCCCCCGGCACGGACCGAGTGCCCCTCTCACGGCGGCCCAGAGCCTGCGGGGCGTGCCCTCCGCTCCCGGCCGAGGGGTCCGGTACAGCCGGGACCTGCTGCTCCCGGTCCGCGGGGTGCGGATGCTGCGAGCGGCCCCAGAGCGCTGCTGGGGGGGGGCCGAGAGCCCGGGAGTTTGTGCACCCCTCGCTCCCGCGGCGGGAGGTGCGAAGGGAAATCCCGTCTGCGAGCTGCGCAGGGATAACTAGCGGTGCTGCCGGGCCGTGGGGGTTTGCTCCGGGAGGCGGTCCCGGCGCTCCGGCACTCCAGCGTTCGTCGGCGGACAGCGTGGGTGGGAGCCGAGGCTGGGGAACAAGCGCCCCTCGCGAGGAGGATTATCGCGATTACTGCCGAGTACGGCTGTCGCCGCTGTCGCCGGCGCTCCGCGGTGTTACAGGCGGCCCCGTCTCTCCCCGGCGCACGGAGCCCCCATAGCTGGGGTGAAGCGGGGCGGGGTCCGGGAGTCCGGCGGCGGAGCCGCTGCGGGGCCCCCGCCGTGTCCCGGGGCCGGCCCGGCCCTCCGCGGTGCCCGGCGGGTCCCTCTCCGCCCCGGGCGGGACGTGTTCCAGGCCCCTTCCCTGCTGGCAGGAGGCGCGGCCGCTCCGGGCTCGCCCTGCTCGCACGAAGCCGCTTTGCATAAATGAATGTTAAAAGCAATTACGCTGGGAGCTTCGCCTAAAACGTGTCAATTAGAAGTTGGCACCTTCGCCGTACCCGAGCCCAGGAGCCGATTCCAAGGAGTGCTCCGATCGCGTGAAATCCGGCTGCCTTCCAGCCCGACCTCTGCCAGCTCTGCGAGGAGATCTATTTACAGTTCGTAGAAAACAGTATCCGTATTAAAAATGTCCCTTCCCCAGCGAAGCTGTATTTCACAGATCTTTCTGTTCAGCCCGCCTGGTTTGAATAAGGGATACAGCCCTCTTAAAGGTCAGACTGTGCCATTGATTTACCATCGATGACAAGATACGGCCCTCGCTAGCCAAGATACCGGAGAAAAGACATGTATTTAGAAACACCGAAGAATCTTTTGAAAGTAGTAAACCCTAAATCGTTGGTGTGATGGCATATTTTTTTTCTGTCATTCTCATCTTTTTCTTTTCTGTAAAACATTTTGAAAAATCGTCAGCTGGGTGCTGAGCATCGGGGAGGTGTAGCTCGCTGCGGGACCCACCTATCACCGTTAGCCACACTTAACCCGTAAATATTTCTTGCTGCTCGGGAGAATTTTATTTTAACTAAAGTGATTCAGTTCAATCCCCCTTGTTGATATTTCCACCCTCTGCAGTGCAGGATGAATTCAGCCCGGTGGCACTGCCTCCGCTGCAGCCAGCAAAGCCTCATAGGGGATGAAATCTAAAAATCTGCAGTTGCCTGTGCAGGAACCGCTGCGCTACCAGGCAGGCATCAAGAGCTTACAGGAACCACCAGCAACAAAAAATTGTCATGTCAGCGTGAAGCAGCAATGGCTGGGAAAGCAGTAATAATTTAGGAACTAGAATTTACCGAACTGATAGTTCGTGAGGAAGGACAGGCGGTTGTGCTCTCATAAGGCAAGTCTTGCTTTCCTTAGCAAGTCACAGATGCGTTTTATAGGGGTGGTTATTGCTGACCAGGAGGTTTGTAACGCTCTTGCCAGTCGCTGCGCGTCTGTGTTAAAAGTGCGCCATCAAACCTGTTAAAATAGGTGCGGAATGTGAGCATCCTCACGGCGTTCCTGCGACACGCGTACAAGAGGAGGCTCTTCCTAAGGCACATCATGGGCTCGGTAATACAAAGCGACGTTTAGGCAGTGCTTGATAAACTCTTTTTGTAGAAGTGGAAATCTCGTGCATGGGAAGTTCCTCATCCCACCTACTCACTAATGACAATTAAGGTTGTGGAGAACAGGAAACCTGTTCCATTTTTTTGGGACTAGGTAGGCAATAGAAGCTTTCTTTGTATGAAGTAAAATTTTTTTAGAGGTCAGTGAAGCTTCCAGTTCTCAGCCGTAAAAAAAGCTTCTCGTAGCTGTGTAGTGTACCCAGACAAACCATCCGGTTCCTGCCTTAATCCATTTATCTATATGCAGTCTAGGATAAACGCTGTTCTGAGTGTAATGAGGGACTGCATTATCTGATGCTTCTAGGAAAAAGACTTGGAATATTCAAAGTGACCTCTTAACAAACACCGATACATTCCGGAGTCAATATTTTCAACCGATATTCCAACCAATTTCTAAGGCATCTGGGGAAGACTCGCCGTCGAGATGTCAGAGAGAACCGAAAACCAGCGGACCGTCTCACGCTGGCAACACCAGCGGCTGGCTGAGCCCCGGCAGCCCGCATCGCTCCGCGGCTCTTTGTTCGCGCGGCGATGGGACGGGGCCGCGGGGCTGGGGGCGGCCGGTGGGCACAGGGCTGGGCACAGAGGGTACAGCCCTGTCGCCGTCCCCGCACCCCGGGCTTCG
>VWZG01004483.1:474554-532230 GCA_013396735.1 Grallaria varia | reverse complement strand
GGCGGCGGCTCCGCCGCGGATGTCCCGCCGTGCCCCGCCGCGAACGGCGGCGTGCGGGGCGCTGCGCGGGGTGCGGGCTGGGAGCTCGGCGGCCGTGAAGCAACCCCCTTTGAACTTTGGCCAATATTTAATGACTTGGGAGGCAGAGAAGATGGGGGATAAAATATTCATGGTGTCGGTAACGACGGGGACCCGGCGTACTGGAAAGATGAAAAACTGTAGAGCTCGCAGAAAGGGTGCAGAAAACAGCCATCTTGAATATTTTAATCTCTGGCAAGTGTTTCTTTGGAACAAAATGGATGTTGGAGGGAAACAGCATAGTTAACATTACTGTAGCCTTCCATTTCTAGCACCATGCCTCTCGCAGAATTCAGCTGGCACGAAGCAGTGAGACTGGACGGAACGCCACAGCCTTTCATCTACCTACAACGGCAATAAATAATCATAATCTGAATACTGTGGTCTGGAAATTTAGTACCTCTCTAAGTGATGGTGCTTTTTTTACCCACGATTTATATCGATTTGTTTGCATCGACATAAGTCACATGTAATGCTGCAAAAACACTCTTGGAGCTCGTGCAACATAAAGAAACAATTGGTTTGTGTTCACCCAGAATACATCGGTAAAGATTTTTTTGTTTTTAATGATTCTGGACGTTGTTACCATCACCAAAGTCAAAGGAGGTATTCCTACCGATTACCCTGGAAATTGAATCAGGCCCTGGGTTCAGAGTTTGTTGTGTATTCATGATATGAACCAATTATTCTAAGGATTCATTGTTTGGCCATAAAAATCACTCTAGGCTGAAATTAGGCTTAGAAAGTCCCCAGGATTTTTTCCACTTCTACTAAAATGGGTTAACAGCTGTCTTTATTTTTTCTTTCCTTCCCCCCTCATTCAAACTGATGGTGAAAACAAATACAACATGCTGATTTCAGATGCTTTTTGTTTTCATATAATTGCAAAGCAGCTTCCCTCCCCCTCTTTTTCTTCCCCCCCTAAGAATTCTAAGGCTGTTTATGCTGGTTAGGTCTTCACAAATTTTTATTTTTATTTTTATTTTTTATTTTATTTTATTTTTTTTACAAAGGAACAACCGACTGAAGTGGGGGATGTGGTGAGAGCAGAGACAATAAGTCAGTGGTTCAGCTACACAGGCTCATAGAGGCTCCTTTCCCGGGATTATTTATTTATATCTTTTCTCATTGCTGTTTGCTTACTTTGGACCTATTCCTTCGCAGATAAGCTCAGCAGAAACAACATACTTAAAAAAAAAACAACCAAAAAACAACNAGAGTTTGTTGTGTATTCATGATATGAACCAATTATTCTAAGGATTCATTGTTTGGCCATAAAAATCACTCTAGGCTGAAATTAGGCTTAGAAAGTCCCCAGGATTTTTTCCACTTCTACTAAAATGGGTTAACAGCTGTCTTTATTTTTTCTTTCCTTCCCCCCTCATTCAAACTGATGGTGAAAACAAATACAACATGCTGATTTCAGATGCTTTTTGTTTTCATATAATTGCAAAGCAGCTTCCCTCCCCCTCTTTTTCTTCCCCCCCTAAGAATTCTAAGGCTGTTTATGCTGGTTAGGTCTTCACAAATTTTTATTTTTATTTTTATTTTTTATTTTATTTTATTTTTTTTACAAAGGAACAACCGACTGAAGTGGGGGATGTGGTGAGAGCAGAGACAATAAGTCAGTGGTTCAGCTACACAGGCTCATAGAGGCTCCTTTCCCGGGATTATTTATTTATATCTTTTCTCATTGCTGTTTGCTTACTTTGGACCTATTCCTTCGCAGATAAGCTCAGCAGAAACAACATACTTAAAAAAAAACAACCAAAAAACAACCAAAAACCCAAGACAGCTGAAAAAAATATAATTCAGGGATGGCTGGAAAGCATTGTCTGAAGATTAAAGAACAGGATTTCAAGGCAAAACTGCATGTTTTTATTCACTTACTGATTTCTTTAATGTCAATTCGTGCAGCAGTTCTAATTGTTAAGGATAAGGTTCCTTTTGAGAACTGTATTGTTCTTATTAAAGTTCATAATTTTTCAAGGAATTTTTGAGATACTGCATATGCAGTTCATCATTATTTCAGCACCTTGCTACAGCTTTGCTTTCTGCATCTGAACATTTTTGCTTTAATTTCTCAGTGCCATACTCTCCCCCATGGATTGATGCATGAAAATATATTTAGCATCTGTTCCATAGGCATCCTGATGTTTGTACAGCATTTCATGAGACTATTTGGATCAAAAGACACTAAGAAATCAAGCAGCTTCCTGGTTATTTTTTTACAGTTGGAGCACACAGGAATCTCCAAAGAATTTGTGAAAAGCAGGGTGAGCAAAATTACTAAAATGCAAATGACAAGCTTCATCAAAGGCTAAAACTGCGAACTTGTGTTTGTGAGAAAAAAATGCATAGACTAGAAACAATAGCCTAGAAAAGCAGGCACTGCCTGATTAAAGGCCAGGTCTTGTTCTAAAAATGAAAGCAACACTCATCTCAAATTGTTAGTGTTATCTAAAAACCAGGAAGATTTCAACTAGATTGAAAAATGCTGGGGGCTGCTGTAGGGCCGGGAGAGGAAAGCTGTGTCACATTTGCTGAAAGAAACTGCATTTAAATGTCATGAAAATCTGATACATGTAGGAAAGGTATGTAGGGTTTCAAGGAGGAAACAGGGTGCAAAGAAGAACCAAGGAGTTACAATGCTGTATTTTGTCCTTTAGAAGTGAAGCACAAAGAGTTTTTGTAGAAACAAATAGAAGAAATTAATTAATTAAAAATCAATAATTTATAAATTAATTAAAATTCTTTTTAATGACGACTCAAAATATTTATTTTGCCCAAAAGAAATGTATTAACAGGAAGAGAAATAATAGTATAGTATTTTTCCTGTAAAGAATAAAGCTTTCATTCACAGACTTCATGTGCCTTAATGTACTTAAAGCACTGTTACATGAGATGAGCTCAGACTATCTGTTAAGTATTATGTTCCTTTGTCATCTTCATAACTTTGGTGGCTAAAGCTGAAAGTTAAATTCATAGTTAAACAGGCAGGGAAAAGTGTGAGAACATTTGTATCTACACCTTCCAGAAGCGCAAGGAGTATCTGGGCATTTCCAAATAACTGAGGCCCAGAGATTGGTGATTTTACAATTTACTCTGAATGGACAGGAAAATCTGGTTATTTTACTTTCTTCTTGGGTCATTAGCACATCAGGCTCTGCAAATAACTATTAAGTACTTGCTAGAGTAGTGCATATATTCGTAAGGAAGAATTGGTTTAACGAGCTGGGTGCTGTTTGTAAATATACCTGCTTAAAAGTCAATGCAGCTAAATCCCTTCTACTGTTTAAAAGATGATTGTAAAGCTGCCAGTAAAATGGCAGAACTCGAGTGATCATTTTTGGTCTCCTTTTCACTTTACAGGTTCCCTGCAAACATGTCTGGTTTTCTCAGACAGATGTGTTCTTCAGATCACTTCTCTAAATACTTCTCCTGTGATTCGACTGAGAATAGGCAGTGACAAGGGGCTGCTATTCAAAATTCAGGTCTTCAGTTTGATGTGAGGACATACTTGGACCTTTCTTTTTCCTTGGGTGGCGTAAATATTCTGAAACTCAAAAATTAACTTTGCAGATACTCTCCGTGATTTGCTGAGCCTTCAGCAGAGTGGAAGTGATTCAGAAAAGGTCTGTGCCATGACACACACTGTGCTTGGTACTGTTGGGCCTCACAGGGCTGCCAGCCCCGAGGTACTTCC
The DNA here is from genome assembly GCA_013396735.1 of Grallaria varia. Lineage (NCBI taxonomy): Eukaryota > Metazoa > Chordata > Aves > Passeriformes > Formicariidae > Grallaria > Grallaria varia. Next base: position 528,446 of record VWZG01004483.1, on the reverse strand, counting down.
AGTATAAATGGGAGATAAAACTCGGAATTAATGATGTGCAAAGTTCTGAGTTTAGACAAATATTTGCAAAAATGTTTTATTCGTTCGCCTTTAGTATTTAGTAAATGGATTCTGGGTTTCACCGAGTTAACTTAAAATGAAGAAAGCAAGAAAGCAAGAAAGAAAGCAAGAAAGCAAGAAAGCAAGCAAGAAAGAAAGAAAGAAAGAAAGAGACTTCTCCCCTTTTGTTTTCCTTTGGGCAGCAAAGTTCTGGTCAAACAGAAGGTGGAGCTTCCCCAGACCCTGCAGCCGTGGCTGTCCTTGACTTCTCTCACGGAATAGTTTGCACACAGCCTGTAACTTGTTCCGTTACATCACGTTGGTCAGAGTTTAAAAACCAGAATCTTCTGTATGCCTAACCTAACTGTTCCCTTTTTTCAGTCCTAAGATCCAGCACTTGCTTATACTGCTGTCATGCACTTTTAAAATCACAGATATGCTGGATGGGAAGGTAATAATTAGGAGTTTATTGTGGAAGAAAGATAAGATTATGTGCAGTAAAGATTTATTATTAGAAAATGAATAGCCTCATTTTCAAGATTTAAGAGACTTGTACAAATTACCTGCTGGACGCTTTTTTAGTTTCCAGTCCACGTTAGTGCTGAAAGAACTGTTTGGGGCCTATTACCCAGCTTTTGGAAAGAAGTCTTGTAGTGGAAAAAATTGTAAGGGATTTGGAAATGAGGACTCATCTGGCTAGTAGATGTTCATAAATATCTTAATGACTTCAGCAGCCTGAGGCTGTTGGGGCTGGGCTGGGCTTGGATGGAAACTACTAGACTGGGTTACTGGAGGATTCCCTCCCTACATGTGAGGTGATGATAAGGGAAGGGCTGGAAAAAAGGCTTTGAAATCTTCGAGTATATCTGTGGCTGGCACTGCCTCTTTAAAAAATTATTCTGTATTATAAATTGCATTAAAAACATAGTAGCTCTAATGCATAAGAGGGTTTGGAAACTTGTGCATAAACTCTTCAGGTTTTCCTACAAAGGCACTTCACAGTTTTATACATGTAATTTTCTTTAGTTTACAGCTTTATGTAAAGACTATATCCTCTGAACTCAAAGTGTTTTCAATTTAGTTTGTGTTGCTTTGGAGGGCTTTTCTAGCTAAAACCACGATGTATTTGAGTTAAAATGGTTACACTTATATATGAAAAAGCTGCTTTACAGCATTTCTAGAGGCTTTCACATACTTCAGTAATTTTACTGTTACTCAGATGTCTGTGTGCTTTTACCTCAAGGGCAATGCTGTTGATATCAGGGGTAACTTCAATGGTAATATGCAGGGGAGAAATCTAACTTATGGTCAGTTTAGAAGTTGGCTTGAAAAGTGAAATGATACAAAACCAATATTGGTTGATTAAAAAAACCAGCGCCCTCCATATTCAGTTCAAGGCTAGTCTATGTATACTGGGCACATGGTACTACAGCTGGCCTACTGGGTGCTACTGGCAATTGGGGATTATCTCTGAAATCCATGGTGATTTTCACTGAACATATTTAAATCTGCTTCTCTGTAAGAAAATGTAGGGCTTGTTGTCTTGGTCTCAGAGGGCTGAATAGGATGCCCTGGAGGTGAGGAGTACTGCGATGCTGCCGCTAAGACAAAAAGGTGTGTTTCAGAAAACTGCAGATCATCATTCTCCTGAGGAAAAGTTCCCCTGTCACTCAGCCATGAGGGCAGCAGTCCGCTGCTCTGCCAGCCTCTGGGGCGTTCCTCTGCCCGCAAACCGAAATCCCAGCACGGACACTGAGTACCAGCACGAGGATGTGAAGCTGTGTGTGCCCTGAGAACTGCAAGGTGAGCTGCTGTGGCACGAAGCAACACTGACTCAGATGAGACCACCAAAGCAGGACATTCTGTGTTACCCCTCCCTCTTGGGTGGTACAGGGCTGATGAATGTGCCACCAAATAAGACTTTTTTTCTTTGACTATTATTAGTTATGTACTGAACCTCTCTCTCTCTGACTTTGCTACAATTCCTCTTGCAGACAAGCAGATTTTGGCTGTGACATTACTGACCTGCCAAAGAACAAGAGATTTTTGCAACACAGTCCACTTCCTGCAGTGGTTACAGTCATCCCTAAGGGATTCTTTCTGGAGTTTGGTATTTGGGATGCTCTGCTGATTTAGTTAGTGATTTAAAGTGTTCTCGGACTTTATGGATTGTGGACTGAGGTGTTGTTTGCAGGTGGCAGCTGGGGCTGTGGAATCTGCCATTGCTCTCACAGAGCCCCAGAGCATGTGCTGAAGATCCAGCCCCACCAGCCCAGGCAGTCACAGCTTTCAGAGGCAAAAGCTGTCCTGCCCCAAGCCCTCAGTGCCCATGGTTGAGGAGTACAAAGAAGAAAGAAACTCGTTTGCTTTTGTGGTCCTGATGCTGTCAGTGGCAGATTCATGATGTTCATATGTGGACATATGAAAGCAACTCCCCTGTTTGTCTCTGTGAATCCCTTCTCCTTCCTCCACTGTGTGTTTGGAGCAGTTTTGCTGATGTGGGACAGGTGCTGCAAGCATCCATCCCATCCATCCATCCATCCATCCATCCATCCATCCATCCATCCATCCATCCATCCATCCATCCATCCATCCCTGCTGCTCCTGCAGCTGGCTGCACCACTCGCTTAGCTCCTCTGGAGCAGCAGCTCCTGTCAGGCAGCAACACGAGTGCTGTCTGCACAAGATGAATTTTCTCACTCGTGCTTTCTCTCCTTCTCTCTTCGTTTTCCCCTGGTCGCTCTGCTGGATTTTTTTTCCCCGGGGACCCCCACTCCCTTTAGTTACTCTCCCATCTCTCCCTGCCCCCTTTTCCTTCTTTCTTTCATTTTTCTCATTTCTTGTATTCTCCCTTCATTTATTTTTCTCTCTATTATCTTTCCTGTCCTCCTCTGCATTCTTTCAATCCCAGCAGGGCTCGCGCATACAAATTGACCCCCTCCCAGCCAGTAATGTGATCGAAGCTCTTTGTGGCTCCTACTATCTCTATGGTAACTATCAGGGGGGTCTCGAGACTGGTGGTAGACCCAATGCATCAGCCCACGTACTGTTGTTCTTGCCAGCCTTACGTGCTGACCACATGGTCCTGACTGCTCATTTACAACTTCTTACTAAAAAAAAAAAAAAAAATTCATATCTAAAATACTTAAATGGGGAAAGCACACAAATAGTTGTGGGGTTCTCAGGGTTTATGAGTGTCTGTGTTCAGAGTTGCTTTACTTGGCAGATCCGTTGTTGATTTCTAATTGTTGTTTTCTAATCCTTGTGGAGTGGCATGTTGGCTGTTTCATGGACTCTGGAAACTACAGTCACGCTGGAAAAATGGGTATCTGCATTGCATGGGTGGCCAGTAGTGGTGGTGGTTGTAATCACCAGCACAGACTGAGAAAATGCCTACGAGGGGTTTGCATGTTATGAATGTTGTGAGCTCTTGCTTTGCCAGGTGCTAGCCAGCTTGCTGCATATCCCCAGCTGCTGGGATTTGTGCAAGCATGGAGCAGCCATAGGATCTGATGGAAGGAATGATGAAAAACCTACGGTGTGACAGAAGAAATGGACTTTGGCACGAAGGTTTTCCTCTAATAGCCAGGGATGTGAGTGGAAATGGGGAGAACTGGGGGCACAATGAAACCTGAGGCTGCGGTAATTGTTATGCAGTACAGGCAATATTAAAAATACAATTCCTGTCATGGCTGTACTCCAAAGACTTCTCTGATAACTTCTTCAAAACCACGGTGATTTTTGTGTTCCCCTCCAAATATGTATATATCTGTGTCCAAAAAATTGATTCAATTTGTCATACCTGTTAATTCCATTAATCACATCGGCTTATGAGCAGCAATATATAAAAACTATGACAATTTTTTGGGGAAGATTTACCTGGCTTTATAAAAGAAATTTTTTTGTTTTTTATATAGCTCTATAAAAATTTCTGAATTAAAAAAGTCAACTAGCCTTGTTATATCCTGACATTACATATTGCTGCATTGCTTAGGATGTGCAATGTCAATCAGTTAACTACACCTTACCAGCTCTTCTGCTACATGAAAATATCACAAACTCAACACCATCCCATTTGAATCTCTTCAACCCTCAGACAATTACACAGCAGTGTTCACACTGAAAGCATCACCTTGTTTCAATTCTTCAAAGGAACAAACTTCTGAAGATGATTATTAGGTTTTTCAACTGGCTGCATAATCCATATCCACAACTTTTCTAATCGTTTAGTTCACTTTATAGTGCATCGATGGTGACTTTTGCATCTACATGCCTGTGGATAAATCAACATCTAAAAACTACCTCTTTGGGTGAAATGCAGACAGCGGTGAAAGGGTTAGCACTGTGGGCATTTAAGTGGTCATAATTAACAGTCCATTAAGATGAATGGGGAAAGTTTGCACTTAGCGATGCTGTTGTTTAATTCTGCCTGTTTACAGACTCAAGAGGACAACAGTGAGGAGTTTGAGATTGCACAGGATTTGCAGTAGCGAAGTTAGGAATCACAATTTAAAATAAATTATAATTAGATTGGGGGAAAAAAAGAGGCAAAAATAATTTGGGTAACACATTTCCTGCTTTGGGGGATTTCGGTTGTTGCAGTTCGCTTTCTCAAACAAGTGGGTTGATACTAACTACCAGTTTGCTTTCCACTGAACAAGTCTGCCCCAACAAAGCCCTCACTATGCTTAATCCCCTCCTCGTTTCACAGCAACTTATATAAGCAATGGATTTTGTGGCTGGTTATTAACAAGGATGCAGGAGGAATGCAGATCTACTAGCGTGTAAAGGTCCTTCTGGCTCTGATGGGTGGCTGCTCTTCTGTGGTGTTTAACATTTGAGATAAAGCCTCACTATTATCATCAATTTTGAACATTAAAAATATGAAATAGGACATAAACACAACATGCCAGCCTAGAAAATATCTTGGTTTTATCAGCTTTTGCATCCCCAAGATTTGACAAAAATATTTTTCAGCTTTTTCTTCAGTGAGGTTGAGAATTAATTTTGTTAAAGGGGAGCTAAATTTTTTCATGTAATCTGTCCATTCCAAGCTCTGAAGTTTAAAAAAAAAATTTAAAAAAATCACAAGATTACAGCTATACCAAGACTGGCAAGAGAATCCCGGGGGCTGCTGACATTGCTGCCAAAGAACGCAGCCTCTGCTGCCAGTCTGGAGTCAGAGCTCCTGAGAGAGCTGGGACGGGCCCAGGCGGAGAATTCACTATTGGAACAAGAACGGTTTTTGCCAAAACGCAGTAGTGGAACTGCTAAAGAAGCCTGTCATTTCAAAGTAATACGCAGTTCTTTTTATAAGGTCTCCATTTTATTGGCACTATTTTTTCCTTGTAAAGGATTGTGAGTGTAATTAATTATAGGCAATAAATTGTAAGTGCATTTCATAGCTCCTGTATGTCTGGCTATATGACAGCGCTCAGAAATGCGGTTTTTAAACATACTGAAGAGCAATAGACCAAGCAGTCATTTTCCCTAGATTTTGTTTTGTTTTAGGTATCAAAGCATCTGAAAACAGTATGGCAAAAACCAACAATCAACATTTCCATGAAATCTTTTAATTACTAATGTCAACATAAGTTACTGATAAATTTTTCCAGACACAATTTCAGTCTTAAGAGCAGGAATGCTGCTAAAAGATAACCTCAAAATACAATTATTGAATTACGTTACCTGTTCTTGTTGGAAATAATATATTCATGAATGAATATGGTTTTCAATTTATCTACAGTTTGAATTTCTTGTGCTTTTAAATGTAACTTAGAAATTTAAAAATACAATGCTTTAAAAAATTAATTTTGTAGTTTTAATGAGAACTCTCGATGTTAATTTTACCAATGTTAATTAGATATTCATTTTAGTGTGGTTAAATTTAAATTAGGCCATAATACCTTAAACTTATTAACAAGAAAAATGGACCTGAAAGACCCAGAATTATTTCTGGAGATAATTCGCAGAAAATCTCCTTTCATCATGTTTTCCTGGAAAATCAGGTTTATAGAAATGTAAATTTACTTGTTTTAAAATAAAGTATCTCAAATTAGTTCAGCAACTTTGAATTCTGTATGTCTCTGATTGATAGAAATTGTTAACATTTTGAAAACAAGGAAACTGAAGAAAGGTAGTCTGAATTAACAGGAAACAGTACTTCATGCTGCATGCCCCATTAAAACTGTTAGCTATTTTTCAAAACATAACAGTTTTTTTAATTGATTAAAAACAAAATCCAAAATAATATTGGAGAAAGACACGCTAAAGCTGTGTTTGAAAAATGGTAGGATTCTTATTCATTAAACAGGAATCAAAACAGGTTTCAGTAATATACAATCTATTGTACAGGGTCATCTTGGTCAGCAGCTTGAAGGCAATACGAACACTTTTTAAAAAAGGTACATTTTGCCTCTTCTTTTACTTGGTGCTCCATTCTTCGGTGATTCTTGATTTGTGTCTCTGCTCTCATTCACCTTTAATTGCAATCACTGTCAGTTTCAGCAACAAGATCTATATGCTTTTTCCTTCTCCTTGATTTGTACAGTAACAAGCCACAAATCCTTTGACTTCTCCAGAACATAAGACCTTGATTTTCACAGACTAGGAGTTGACTGGTTGCAGGATATTCAGTAAATGTTCTTCCTAAGAAGTAAAACCATACTGTTTCTTTGTTCCAGCTGTAAAGAACCTGCCATGATAACAACAGCCCTTAAATGATGATGTCAAAATGTCAAAGAGGAAAGTGGCTGTGTGTGAGGTCAGGAGTCTCACTGATGCAGAAAGCAAGTCAAGAAAAAACTAGTATGAGTTCTGATGAATTTTGGAACAGGCTCAAAAAGTGAATGTGCATGAGGGTGGCATAATATTTATTCTGGATACAGGATCTGCAGGTTTCCTTATTTTTTTAATTTTTATTTTGGGTTAAATGTCTCTCTATATGACTCACTTACCTCTAGCCCTGCACACTTCCTCAAATGAGAGGAAGAAGGAGAATTTGCGAGTCTAATCCTTGTATAGGACACAGATTTATTTAAACTGGAGTTTTGGATCCACAGAGTTGTGGATCTTGCTTCATATCAAGATTATGGCAATATTTTTGAATGATGTGGATTTTGTATATCCTGCACATTTTACATATGCTGCTGTATATGTGGTCCGACTTCACACACAGAAACACACACACACAGAGAATATTCTGAATTGGAAGGGACCCACAAGGATCATCGAGTCCAGCTATTAAGTGAGTGGCTCATACTTACACAGATAGATGGGATTGTATCTGACTCATACTTCTGGTCCATTAGTGTGTGGTACAGGTCTGCCCAAAAGAGGCAGGGTGTGTTTTGCAGAATACAGGCAACTATTGAAAAACCAAGCGGCTGTTAGGGTGCGCTGTTGAAGAGAGAGAACTGCTAGAATGCAGCAGTGCTCTCAGGGTAGGCATTTTCTCCAATGTGTGTAACGACTGGCAAGTGGTCTCTGATCCTGAGTGCTTGGATGTGGTCTGGGAAATCTCATCCTGGTTGTTACAGGCAGGATTGTCCGGATGGTGCTTTGGCCTTGAAGCCAGACACTCATCGGCATCTGTGCTCCTACCCGTGATCTCCTACCAGCAGCAGCAGATGATGGTAAATGATACTGGTATTGTTTCAAGGAATTGCAGTTGGTTTTTTTTTTTAAAATTGTGATAATATCTAATAACACTTTGAAGGTACTACAGACTAGAAGGGTTTTTTATGTTAGAAATGAAATTCCCAGCTGTTCACTTTACTGGGTGCTACCTAGGAAAGCTTTTCTGAAAGTTTGTCTAAGGCACAGAGATAATTCTAATGCATAAATGGGCTTTGCTGGTATCTGTGGTAGTAATAAACAGATCACTGTTTGCTTTCAAGACCAGGCAGATAATTAACCTGCGTTCATGTGATGGTTTTTTATTTTACTGGACATCAATTTACACCTCCCATGTTGATATAGCAGGGATTTAAGCTGTCAGTTTAGGTAAATCATGCATTATTTTCTGCAAAGGACAGCCTATAGCTCCCGTAGCACTTGTTGCCTCTCTCAGGGACATACCAGCATGTTGTGCACTTGGTTACCTCAGGTTTTGTAGGATGAATTCCTTTGACCAGGGCTAGTGCTAAGTATAGGTGCCCACAGCTGCTGAGGATGTCTGTGATCCCAGTTGCTCCTCGTGGCTCAGTGGTGTTTCTGCAACCTTATTCAGTGAAGTGGATCACTCCATTCTCAACAAAATTATAGCACTCACCAGAAATGGAGGCAAGATATGGCTGTCTTTTTGGTGTTGATATTTACAATTCACTGTAGCTGGTTTTGAATAGGTAATTTTTACCCCCAAATATTTTTACAATTCCATCTTCTATTCATTGAGTAAAGAAAGGAAGAAAATCAGTAATTGTTTTCCAGTTAGCATGAGCTTAATTTTAACTGAGATCTGCTTATTTGCATGCCCAAGGAGAGAGTTGTAGGAGATGCTGCTTTGGAGCCAGAGAAATGCATATTGCTAGGAAGACTGTTCTCTAAGTAGGAGAAACCTGCCTTGAAACTCAAGCCAGACAGTTTTTCTTACAGCAACTTATTTCTCTCTCGGTAGAATTAATGATTTTAAAAACAAAGCATGACTAATGATTTCTTATCTTATCGAGAAAAAAAAAAGATTTTGTGTCATCCAATTTTCTTATATTTGTTCTGAGTAGAGGAGAGACGAGAGCGTCAAACTTTGCGGCATATCTAGTTTGTGTAAGCTTTGGATTTGTAGACTGCAACCATATGTGAGAGAAAGGCCACTTGTAATACGTGGCAACTGTAAATGTTTCACCTACTTTGTGAGATTTACTGATGGGATATTTGGATCTTTTCCTAAAACTCTTGCTATGGAAATTTTTGAGGAATTGATGCCATACTATTTACTAGCTGTATGATTTGGCATGGGATCCTTTGCTGGCAGCACCATGGGGCTGGTCCCACCTTGAAATGTTGTGATCCATGTTAGGCCTGGGTGTTTGAAAACTGTTTGCCTTTACTGTCAGATGCTGGAGGAAGATCAGAGCTGCAATTAACCTATTTACAGCTAAAGCTTGCACATGACTTAGAAAACCCCCTAAACTTTAAACCGAAAAAGATTTAAAAGTTAAAGAACAAATGACTGAATAGAGCAGATCTGGGTTTAATTAACTGTAAAATTGGTTGCAAATGTTTTCAAAAGCTTCTAACGTTATGAGTTGGGAAGTTGCTATTTTGGAAGCTTTTGGCAAGTGGCACAGCTCTCCGGGGAGTATGTGGGTGGTGGAAACGCTGTGCTGGTGTGGGTGATGGAGCCAGGTCCCCCCAAGGAATGATGATGCCTCTCCCAGGAGGAAGCTGTGCCTGGGGCTGTGCGGAGTGCTTGCTTGCACAGAGTCCAGCTTGGTGAACGGGAGGGTGGTTTAGGTCCTATTGCTGCTTCTGCTGCTCAGTAAATTCAAATAATTTGGAATTTCCTTGTGTAGAGGCAATTTCCTTGAGCAGTTGCCCTGGGGCCCAAAAAACATTAGTGCCCTCGGTGTGGACCATCACTGAACGAAGGACCATTTACTAACCTAGTGGGATTGTCCCAAAGGGTGAATCAGCCTTTTTCCTCGGCATATCCAGTGCATGTAGAGGCCATGGGAAAGTGGGGAAGGTTGAGGTGTTTGAGGAAAGCTTGTGCTGTCAGGTGTTGAAACCACAGATATTTGACAAAACCTTTTCCAAGGGGCTAATTTTAAGAATTGAGCTTGTTATTATTGTGACTTAAAGGGATGGCATAGCAAAGGAAGAGGTGTTGGTATTTCCAGAGCAGTATTTCAGATCGTATTTGTTTATTATAGAGAAGCAGCCAAAATTCTCAGCCAAACCTCAGTGCTTAAATAGCACAGATTGGCATAGAATGAGTCAAAATACAGTATATATTTACCAATTAGGTTGTAAATCTAACTTTTGATCTTTTCCGACACATCAATGACCATTATTAAAACTGGGTTTGTGGCAGAAGCTTTTGCAAACTGAGGTGTTTATTGGGGAGTTACAGGGGTTGAAAGTTTAAAAAAAAATTGTATTTACTATCTGAGGAACATTATTAAGAACTATTTAATTTCTCTAAAAAATTCAGCCCTTGTCTAGAAGAAAGCAAACCCTGAAAAAAAAACCAACCAAAAAACCCCCCAAAACTCAAATTCAAGCTTTGAAAAATGTTTTAATAATGAAGTTGAGCAAATAATTTAAAAAATAATTTATTCATTTTATGTAAATAATGTAATAACTCAGCACACAAAAGTAATAAATTTTTCAATTTCATTAACTAATATCTCTATGTTTTAATTATTACCTGATGGATTAAAACATTTGATACTTGTCTGGAGTAGCTCTCGGTTAGAGTTGTAGTAGCAATAATAAGCTCTGTTGCAGTTCTGTGGTCAGACGAGCATACAGCCCTAGCACGGGAGATTTTTACGTGTGTATACTTAGAATCTTTCTCGCATATGAATGTTTGTACACTGCGAGGTTCTGAATGCAACTGGCACATTTTGTTTGCTGTTTCAGTCAGCAAGCTTTCCTTATCAGCTCTGATTAATGCTTTTCCTCCTTGATTTTCACTGGTATAGGTTGACATCTCACTGGGTCTCTGTGATCTCGACCCTGACGGTGCTGAGAGCTGCTGGATGTGTTTTACCTGTTGTTAGTGCGTGTCAGGACCTCACCTCTTGCAGCTGTGATGATCTTCAAGCAGATCCCGTGTTTGATTATGGAGACGACCATGTATTCTCTTAAAATGACCAGTTTATGCCGAACGCTTCAGTGTGCGAACACTGCGGGGACGGTGCTGCTCTGCAGGCGCTGCTGCTGCTGCTCCCAGCTCTGCCCCTCTCCTGCGGGGCAGGGGTGAAACCCCAACAGACGCAGCACGTCAGTACCTCGCAGGGGTCATAAATTTGCACAGCCTTCTGGTGAGGTAGCAAAGTTATTTGGGTTTTACAAGTGACAGCAGAGGTACAGAGTCACTGCAGTCCAAATCCTCAGATTAAATAACTAGTTTCTGTAGAAGTGCTGGCCCGGAGCAAACATCACCTCATTGATGCACCTTCTGCAAATCCTTCCCACCAGACTGAGCTTCGTTTTCTTGTATTTGGAAAAGGACAAAAATATTTATTGCAAGATGTAAGACTTCAATCTCAGATGCTATGTGGGTGTTGCTAGGACTGGGTAATTTTACTGTTATGGAATAAGCTGCTGATTGGGGAATTTTCCTTGTAAGGCTAGGAGTTGTGGTTCAGAGAACTTTCACCGGCCTAACAAAGTAGAAACATTTACAGGCCTCATCAGGGGTAAGTAATAACTTTAATGGAGCAGTTAATTAGTTCTGCTCTTTTCAGACGGGATCATTAGAATTTAATGAGAATTAATAATTTCATAAAGCATGGAAATATATTGCCCCAAGCAAAATACAGTAACACACATTTCATAGATAGCTATTTTAAATGAATACGGTGACATTTTCTCATATTGTCAGATGATCTATAGTATTTTTATGTAGAAACTCAAGAAAAAGTATTTGGCTCACATTATAAATTGTGTTACTGTTTGAAGACACCAAGTCCCATTGTTTGTGAATAGGAATATAAACCTCAATATATGTAAATGTAATTCTTTATCACTCTTGACATTTTCCTTGAACATTTTAAAAACAAAGCTACCGATCACCTAGAAACATCATTGAAGAGCAGCAGAATTCCTTTGTCATGTGCTGTAACATTCTCTTGTGTCAGCTTTACTACGCTATCTTGATTAAAATAAGGATATTAACAGTTTGAGAATAAGATGTCATAAAAGCAGGACGGAAAATATTTATAAAACACCTATATTTGCAGCTGTTTTAGTTGAACATCATCTGGCAACATAATAAGTAATGTAACAAGCAACTCACAAGTATTTAATTTAAGGGGACTGTTTTTTTACTCTAGTTTTTTATGTAAATGCTTATCTATAGTTTTTGTGCCTCAACTATTGTTCATGGTATAAAAAGAAGCCATTTCTTATTTCTGGATTCTGGGCTGATTTAAATTGGCCTGACTTCCACTGACACTTGTGAGGTTGTACCAACATCTGTGAGTGGAAGATGGGGCCCAATGCTTTAATGAAGGCTATGGAAGTCCTAGAAGTGAGGAAAGGAAATTCCTTCTGATTGAAGTGTCCAAAGCTATTGGATTGTACTTCTTCACAGAGTTTTTCCTTCACTGTTTGAATATACAGTGACAATCTTTATTGTATTCATTGCAAATTAAAATACTTGATCAAGAAAACTAAAATTTGATGGCTATTATGAACTGTTCCTCTGAATGTGGCCTGGACTTGCAGGCTAAACAAACATAGCATAAAATGGAGGCACTGAAAAAAAAGCATTGATCCTGACCACCCCCACCCCTGTAGTGCAATGCAACATATGTAAATCTAACACAGTCAGTCAGTATAAACCTGGTGCAATAGGGCAGACATGCAGACTTGCACAGTTCTAACCTTATTCCTGAAAGAATTACAGCTTGGACTAAACATGTCAGAGTAAGGGCCAAAGTAGAGCTCCCCTGCCACTGGGGCTGGGCTGTGGTACCCTATCATTAGAGTGCTGTTTGTGGGAAGATATGGATTCCTCATGCTGTAGCAAAACCTAGCCAAAGCACAGACAGATCAAACTATTCAGCTTTTAATGATGCTTCAACCCATTTCATACTTTAAAACTGCAGAGAAGTGAAACGAACCAGTCTTTCTTGCTGGCTCTTCTAAGCAAAAAAAAAAAAAAAAAAAAAAAAAAAAAAAAAAAACAAGTGAAAATGCTGGCTCAAACTTCAAATGCATAATACATCTCCTATCACAGATGTGAAAGAAAATTACCTACCACATCTTTTTTCAGTGGGAGTTTGTATTTAAAATGAAATGTGATCATTACAGATTTTCAACAGTTAGATGAAAAACTGCTGCTATATATATATGTATATATATAGGTTGAAAACTGCTCAGGAGATTAGTAATTGCAGTGAGCATTCCAAGTATTGGTCATCCAAATATGCAACACACTCTATCATGCTTCTCTCAATTTTTAAATTAACTTTTATAGATTTAAGATTAAAATATATTGTTTTTCAGCCTCTTTTTCATCTTCCAAGCATGATGTTTTCTGTTGCTATAATGATTGTTATGTACTGCAGTGGCACTGAACCACTAGTGGTTGGAAATCAAGAGCTACTGTTTCCATATAACAAAAAGACAATCTCTTCCATAAAGCTGGCAAATACAAGAATATAGAGAGGTGATGGGTGTGCACAGCAGAGTGGGGAAGGCATTGCAATGGTACATGCAACTGTGAAGGGTGAGATTGATCACTGCTTGATAATTGCTGGGTGGGGAGTTGAACAGACACAGGATGTGGAAGCATTTTAAAATCCCTGGGGCCTGATTCCAGCTGTGGTACCTCTGGTACCTGTGAGCAGCACTGGGAGTGAGAGACCTGCCCTGTCCTCCCGCTGCTTCCTCTCCTATGTTGAATCATGTGCTGGTGGTAGCCCACGTTTGGCAGCGATGGTCATTTTCCATTCCTGTTCTGCAAGAATTTTCCTTTGCTCTCCCTAAGAAAGTGGGAAGGTGAGGGAAGGAGAGACCATGTCTGGTACCTCAGTTACTTCTGAGTTACATTTCTACCTGCTCTGGAGGTGCTGGTGCCATGAAATGACCATGCATTCCCTGTGGGAGGACAGCGGTGGCAAACTCTCCATGCTCACTTGCAGGTAGCCAGCAGCCTTACACTGCTCCTCCTGACTGGCCCTGTGAGACAGATTGCCAGAGTTTTCCTTTTGAAGTCTGCCTTACACCTGCCTCCGTCTTCACAGGGGTCAGGGCCGTGAGGAACAATTGCTTTTCATTGACATAATGGGTCTTTCCTCAAAATAACGTGTAAAGAAAGTGAATGGCAATAACGGCTTTTCTAACCCAGACCTTTTATATTGTTTTAATGTTGGCTTAGGCATTAGAGAACAGTCTACATAATCAGTTATACGCTTGATAATGTATCATATGATCTAAAAACTAGCTTCTTGATCCCATCAGATGATTAGTATCTTATTGCTGTATTTTATTAAATATTGATGCCAAAGTTTTGTTTTCAGCATTTGCAAATGGTTTTAGACAATTAAGAGTAAAAGAAAAACGTTTCAATTTGGTGAGAGCTACTGTAATTATCTTTACTTTGCAGTTTATTACCATACATTGGAAATGTTTGTATTTTTGCGTTACACCTACTCCATTAAAAGAACATTAAAGCTGCAAAGTATAGTATTCTGAAACTAGGAAATGGTGGAAGTGTGTTTTCCTGTGCAACTTTAAAACTCTTTAGGGGAACCAGACCTGCGTGTTAGCTGTCTAGATGCTGTCTACAGTGCGTGAGGAGAGGCAGACGTCTCCAAATGGGATTTAAACAAACATGTAAGCCACTGCAATCACAAACTGGGAGTTTTAGAGGCAGGACTCTATCTGAAATTTGAGCTCTCTCCAGAAGAGAAGCACCTGGCTGTGGTCAGGAAGGAGCCTCCTTGGTGTGTGCAGGACCTACAGGCTGCAAGAAGCAGCTCTGTTGGTCCGTGCTCCTTTCTCAGGGGAGAGGCATCAGGACAGTCTCTAAGAGAAAGGCATATTGCTGGGGAAAACGCCACAGTTCTGTACTGCAGTGAAATTTCTACCTACTCCAGGGAGAGTGTAACATCCTGGCTGCTTATGCATTGTACATATGATTGTAACTGACTAAATGTAGGAAATGTTGCAGGAGTAGCCACTGGACTTGAGGGCTCCCTTGGCTCAGGCCCCACCTCCACTGCCAGGTATGGGGATGTGCTCTCGACCACTTTCTGTGGTTCAGTGGATCTTCACTTCTTTGCTGAACTTCAGCACAACTTCAAAATGAAGGGGTTAAGTGCCCCCCACAGATTTGCCCTGTAGATGGGAGCGAAGAGTGTTTGAACTCCCTTCAGTCTGGGGAGAAGTAGTCTAAGTCTGCTGTTCCTGTGCAAGTCCTCAGTCAGGAAACGATTTTATAGAAGGGATTACTGCTGCTAACTGCAGGGGCATCATAAAACCAGTGATCCCTGCCCCACCTCTGGAAAGAGAGGCTGGAGGTAGAGAGAAAGTTTCAGGCGGCGCATCCCAAAAGGATACAGGTACTGCAGCCCCAGGGAAGTGAGGAGCTGGCACAAGCAGCGACACAGAACTGCCCATGTCCTCAGTGCACTTCTGCAGCAGAGGGCTAAGGACTGTTTGCTCTTTAATGAAGTTGGAATTATTTGATACATTGCAAGAGAGGCAGGCAGGAAGCACACAAACTCGCCTCTGGTTTGACCGTGTCTGCTGTCCCTTTCTTTTTGTTCAGGAGGATCTTAAAGTGTGTATATCCTAAAGATTTTACAGTCTCATTCTGGATTTGAGTTTGAACTCTGGGGTTACCATTCATGTGAGCAAAGAAAAACTTCACAGAGAGCAAAATTCCTGCTGCCTCAACCCACAGAGCTACAGTGATAGCTTTTCCCCTTGCAGTGGGTTGATTGGAAGACCTTTGCCTGGTGCACTGGCTAGAAACTACTGAACTTGACTAAAGTTTGTGGGACTGGGAGCTATTTAAATAATAGAGGACTCAGGTACCACATTACAATTCTCTTTTCATGAGCACGTAAGTCCCATTTAGCAGTATTTTTGTCAAACTGCTCCTTTATGCGATGTTGCCTATGTGATGGTGTAGGAGCCAAGCCTAAAATTTATTCTTCAATGTGTTTCAATCTCAACTTCTGGCTGAGTTCTGAAGCTGGTGTGAATTCATGTAGCTCCTTTGGCTTTAGAGGAGACGTGATGATTTACACCAGCTGAAGAGAGGTTTCCTCTTTCTAATGTCGTTTCCTTGGGTATTTTCTATGTGGTATTTTCCCATCACTTCATTCTTCTGTCTTTTACCAAGAATCTTAAATGTTACTGTAAACATTCAAAATCCACTTGTGTCTTTGGCATCAAATGTAACAACGGAACTTGTTTTTACATCTCTCCATGGTACAATAGAGAAGCACTGCCAAAAGCTATCCACTGTCATTACAAACATGGGAATGGAAGACAGATATAAACATAGAAGTATAGCCCCTTTCTCGAATAAGAGTTTATAATAGCAACAGTGAACTTGACCCAGTGCGTTTCCTGTAGGGATAAGGTGACCCGCAGGGGTTAATGGCCCGTGGCTTTGCCTTGGGCAATCATCTCACCCAGCCAGTGATTAATCCTGGAGAAATGCCCTTTGCTCCCATCATTATCCCTTAAATGGAACCTTTAGAATTCAAAATGATTTTGGAATGGAATTTACCACTGCTCTGCACTCCATTCATTGCAAAGAACTTTACTGTAACTGCATGTCACACTTGCATAAATAACCTTCAGAGGAAAAAAAAAAAAAAAAGAAAGATGAAAGGACTGGCCCCGAAAAAAGGAATAGAACTCCAGTGCAGGCTACCACTTTTGGTAATATTCCAAAAGCAGGGTGATGCTATAACAGGAAGCTACAACTGCTACAGCAAGTGGAGGTAATCAGAAAGTCCTTAAGTATTTGCTGTATGTAAGAATTTTCCTGTGCAAACATTAACTGTAGTATATTTTCAGGCAGCACTGTATTATGGTTTTGTATGTTTACTTAGCTGCTTCCCAGACATATTCTTGAGAAACTGAGTTCTCTTAATAAATTGAGGATGGCAAGGTCGTTGCACTAGCAACACATTGTCTGAAGAGGTGTTGAAGGAACTGGTTATTCCCTTGGACAAGCGAAGTGCAGAAGAGACTGTGAATGTCAAGGTAGTGTTCTGCATCAAAACCAGAAAGCTACAGTTCCTCTGCTGATCTTTCCTGCCGGTCTGTCGCTTGCAAATTGTATCTGCTGGTGCAGCAGCTCAGGTACTTGTAGAGCCTATTGCTTAAATTTTATTCCTGAGAAGACGGTAAAAATCTGTGTTAGTGTAGCAATCTGCACTCCCAGTCGGTTCTATAGTCCCCCCTTAATCCATCTGATGTAGGTTTCATGCCTGGCTATATTAAGATAAGCATGCCCAGTACACAAGGTTGTAAAAACAATTAAATATACTTACCATTTTTTATCTTTTAATAGACACAAGTTTCCTCATACACAGTTTTAATAATTGAATGTTCTGGACAGAAAGATATTAAAGATCAGTGCTGGACAACTAGTTTAACATAACTCTACTATTAATACACTGGTGGCGAAAGTCTGCAATGCCATTCTTGTAGAATCCCATGTTATCCATACTGATCACACTCACATACCAGCAGGAAACATATTCCTAGTGTATTTGGAGTAATTTTGCATGTGGAGCTATGTCACCTGTTGCTGAAATGACTCTGGTGGTAGTGGTCACCAGGTGTATGGCTCTATTTTGGTCCTACTCAGGGCCACTTTTTATTCAGCAGTGTATTACAAACTCTCTTTTAATTTTAATTTATAGTGGATCAACCTCAGGCAAGGCAACCTATAGTGACTGCAATGTAGAAACGTTCTCTGGAGGGTCCAGGGTTATCAGAGTTCGGGATGCTCTCCAGCAGGCTGCTCACTATTCCTCCGGTGTGTGTCCAGCTCGCAGCAGAGAGAAGCAGGGCTGTCCTGCCTGGGAAGCCAGGCCTGGCTCCAGAACACTGTCTGTCTGTGGTGCTTCTCTGCCAGAAGCTACTGACAGCAACACAGAGCAACTCATAAGCAGAGATGGCCATGCTTTTCTCTTTTGCTCTTTCAATGAGCGAACCCAAATCAGGACTCTAATGGGAACTGGCCTTTTGCAGTGTACCTGCATTCCCTGCAGTGGTACCAGGAGCGGTTTGAGGTAACTATAGGTGATGGTGGCCCAAGCTTCATTCAGACTTTGCCTGGTCTCTGGGCTATGTAGAGGCCTGGTCCCAAATCCATGAACAAGAACTTGGTGGATCTGGGGCTGAAGGTACAGTCAGAGGTACAAAGTCAGCACAGGAGGAACCGAACAGCTCTAGCATTTGAAGTATAGACTTTTATATGTTTAGAATTTAGTTTTTAAAATATACGCAGCTGCTCTCCTTCTGCAGTAGCCAGAAAAGGCTGTGCTGCTGTGCTACAGCTTTCTGTGGCTGCTGGGCCGCCTGGCAGCAGTGCCCAGAGAGGAGTGCAGTTCCCAGGCTGGCGACCAGGACTTTGGGGTCCTTTGCTGTCTAAATTCCTGCTCTGCACTGTGCCTGTCCGACCTAACATATGGGCAGACCATACAAATGTGATTTTTTGGCTTGCTGGCCTTCTTTCTTGATAACAATCTCAGCAATCTCTCTTGTACCTTGCCTCCCATTCATGGTGTCCAACTAAATACTGCAGTGGCTGGAGGTTGTGTCACACTATGGAAAAATGCAAGACCTCTCGGGATACTGTTGGAGAGCTGTACCAACCAGAGAGTGCAAATGCAGACCTTGCAGACCTCTATCTGACCCACTACTTCGAATTTTGCAATATTTTTCCCATGCTTTCCTCAAATTTTCTTCATATTCCAAAATCAAGCTATACCTCTGAATGTATTTTTGCAACTTGCCTGTTAAGTGAGCCGTGATTGTACATAAAGATTTAGCATTAATCATTTACAATAACACAGAAAAGGAAAAGAAAGCGAGGACTGGTTTTGCTTTTTGGTTTGTTTATTCATGATGCCTGAAAAAGGCTTTGGGAATATTTGGTTTTTAAAATACCCCCTCTAAATTTCCTTCTTAATATTCACCAAGATTGTAAACATTATAAAATCAGGTTGTTTACTTATCAGTGCTTACATAACTCCAATGTCTATAAGATTTCTGGGAGAAGTCTGTGCTTCTTTGCCAAGAGAAAGCTGCTATTCAGCATCAGAGATTCCTAGTACATTCTTAGCAAAATCAGGTATCAGAATAGATGCTTACATATCACCAGATACATATGTGTATGGAAAGAGTGGTGCACGTCTTTACTTTTGGGAACAATTTCAGTTCTGGAAATCAGAAGAAAAAAGCCTACAGTTAAATTTTTTAAGTGTTGCAGCTGCTAGGAAAAAAAGAATTTTGTCTGAAAATGAATGTTCTGATTCTGGTTAACTGGGAAGGAGAAACAGTAATAAATTGTATCACGTTTATGAGCACCTGTACAAAGTATTGCCATATGTGTAAAACCTAGGGGCATACAGAGCCAGTACCATAGTTGGAACACCCATCCTGTCTTCCGTTTTGTTGGAGGAAGGAAATGTCTTGTCCCCATCTTGGAACTGGGAGAGGCGTCTGGGATGGGACCAGCACTACTGCCATCACTGTAATCCAGGATTATCAAAATCAGATTTATGTTGTGTTTTTTACTTAAAGACAATGAAGTTCCTTTTCCTCCCCCCACCATACTACCAGGTATGAGAAAACACTGAAAACGAGTATACGCCTGAAAATAATTCATTTTGAATTCTGCTAAATTCTCCCAACTGTTTCATTTTACCATCAACTTTAGAGCCATGTTTCATTGTGTGTTTGGAGGGAATCAGGCACCATGGAACTTGAAACCTGAATGAGACCTCTATATTTTATTAGGGTATAAATAATGGCAGTAATTTGATGGGGCTCCTTGAATAACACAACAACAGAATGGGGTTTGGTTTACAGCATCATACCTTGTCTTCACTGGAGGGTTTGCTCTTTCCCACAGATTGGTTCCTGATAGTGAGAAGGCCATAAATGCCCACCTTCATCACTGTCTGTCCTTAAAAACATCAATTTAATCCTATATGGGGCACCATGTACTTTTTAATGTGCAGCTAAGGTTTGGTTGAGGTTGCAATTTGATGATACAGGGGCTGGGACAGAGAGCTAGTTCCAAATATGTTAATCTGTAAAGGGAGCAAACACCAGCCCTGTAAAGGATTCCACAACACCCTCTGTTGAGATACTGGAGGGTCCAGGACTCATCTAAAATTCCTCTTGTTTTATAAAATAATTTTCTTCTATTTAAAACAAGCACAGAGGATGGAGATAAAAGACAAAATTTCTTAAAACTTGAAAATGTAAACTTTTGTAAATTTTGTAATTATTTTTTAAACAAAGCATTGTTTCTAGCCAACTCCATAGTTGGATGGTGTGGCACATGGATGGCTGTGGACTTCAAGCACTTATGCTGTCTCCTCTTGCCTCTGCTCACAAATAATTCAAACACAAAATATCACTCAAGGGAAAATAAAATTGAAAGCTTCATCGGTTTACTAATATTTTGCCCTTTCACTTCCAATGCTGTAGCTTACGATCATGACCTGTTCTTCAGGGGAGGTGTTGGTTTTGCTGGCACAACCAAATAGGCTGCTTTCTAAATCACCTGGTAGGCACACTTTCCACTGGCAATGTAATGTCTGTGTGCCCATTTCCTGGCACAGAGGTCCTTAAACCCAATAGAAGGAGACCGGGCCATAGAGTGAAGCCATGCACCAGAGAGCCCTTGAGTGTATCCTCGTACTTAGTGACCATGGGTATTCCTCAGACAACTTTTTTAGCAGCAGCAGAAGAAATGGCCTTCTGGAGTAATCTTTGTTTGCAGAGATTTGAGTGCAGCTGTCAAAGAAGGGCAGTGGAGCCAGTATTGTCCCACAGAGACTTGTGGCATCGTGGCTGTGATGCAGCCATTTATCATCAGGCTCTGTCATTCCCAAACCGGGGCCTCTCACATGATAACGCAGAGTGCCACCGCTCCTTTACTGACTTGGTCCCTGGTTAATCAGTTTGTTCAGGTTTTGAATGCTGTATTCAAGCACGTTTTTAACAATGAAAAGCTCTCTGTGTTTAAAAGAAAGGTCCTACGTATTTGAGTCACATTCTTTTCTTTCCAATCGTTTCAGGTTTTGTGTCACTTGATTTGTACTAGCTGTGGCTCATTATGAGAAGTATTTGTCAGTGTGGGCACTAAGGCACGCACAGCCCTATATGTGAAATTTAATTGTGGGCATGGGAATTTCCTGTCCATTCTCTTGAAATATTGTTGCTTAAAACCTGATAGAGTGAAAGTTTTGCAAATTGAAAAAGAGAACCATGAAAAAAGACAGACAGTGGAATAGACAGAGGGGTCCAGAGATGTCTGATGTCTGGGGATTGAAGAAAAAAGCCAGGTTCCCTTAGGAGCAGCGAATGACCTTGGAGCCATTGGAACAGAGGAAAAAGAAGACACCCTGAAGGCACAGAAGGATACAGGATGATGATGACAAAACTGCGAGATGGGTCCTCGAATCTAATCGAGAGAGAAAAAAAGGCTTTGAAGGGAGAAAGAATGAAGGTTTGGGCTAGAGGGAGTCTTCTAGTCAGGGGACCTTTAAATCAGAGATTGTGAACACAGGATGCATGTGTTGATATTACGATGCAAGATATTTGGAAAAGTTATGGGATAAAATTGGCATAATTTTTATTTCATAGATTTGTTCTGCCTCTCCTATCTCACTGGAAAAACTTGCTCAAGTGCCAAGCCCTGTCACCAGTGCATAGCTGGGCAGGACAGAGGGACTTTGGCTCCTGCAAATGAAGCTGCTTGCTGGGAACCCTCCTGCTCATGCAGTGATTTCTGTCTCCGCTTGAGAGGAGTTTTATACAAGATGGAGAAATCTTTCTTTACAGGTGGGAAAGTGACATCTTCACTGTCACTCAGGACTTTTGCTAGGCAGGGACTGAATTAAGCATTTCCCAAGTACTCAGAGACTCTGACTGCAGAATCCAATCATGCTGCAGAACTTTGCTTCGTCTTTTGAAATCTCACTTTAGAAAAAATCCTGTAGTTTTGTAGGTCCCTTTGCCCTATCTGGGTTGTTGTACCATGACCACTATTTCTGTCCTCGCACTCTGGAACCTACATAGCACAAGGCACATGTCTCTCCCTCTCCTCCCAGGGAGCACAGCTTTGACCCTCAGCTCCATGCTGTCTGCTGTGCAGTTTCCCTGGTGGCAGAGCATCAACCCTGTTATGAGCATCATCACATATAGGGACATGGGGCAGAAATTGGGGTTTTTTGAGAGAAAGAGATGGTAGCAAATGGCTTGTTCCTGCTACAGTATCACAAGCAGCTCCAGCACCCTAGCAGAACTGGCGCTCATGAAGGCATTGAGGTTCCCTTAATTATTACTTTCTTTCTCCCTGCTCTAAATCCATTCCTGGCAGAACTTCAGGAAGGAGCTGAGGAGCTCTGCTAGCTGCAGCCTGACAGATAACAATGGCATGTTACTCTGTGGAGCCTGTGGTATGATCCCAAACTTCTCAGGTGTTTTTCTCTGCCTACCAGTGCAATGCCTGCCACAGTTGCTCCCTGGCTGCTTTTCATTGATGAACATTCACCAGATTTCAACGAAGCTTCATGACAATGCTGTTGTCACTTGTGGTGCAGCTACAGAGAGCTGCATGTTATCTGCATGCTCTTGGGAGGGAAACCATCAAAACACCAGCAGACAGTAGAGCTGCTGCGTTGTCTTCCCAAGTCTGCAGATGGTATGAAAATAAGAACCTTTCATTTCAGCAGAATGCTAAAATCTGAAACGTAATCATGACAGCTGCATTTACATTAACTATTTCAGTACCTGAGCAGTTTAGCAACATGTTAAAACCCAAGTTCTTAGTAGATATGTTGCCTATCAGTTCTCTCTGTCATGATAATGGCCCCCAGTCCAGAAGCCAACTTCAGCTTCCACTCTGTTGGCTTCTGATGCTGTTTTCAGTTGCCAGTATACATTGGCATGTTGGAAACTAAAAATGTAGATACAAGCATTTCATTTAATATTGAGAAAATACATATCTTTCCTGTCTTGATTATATTGCTTATTTTCCTGGTTAGGATGAAGGAAGTTCTTGCTCCCTCGACTTAGGCTGTGGAGATTGTATGCTAGGTCAGTGGCAGTTCTTCCTGAGGGCATCCCCTGGAGCACATCTGTTCTGTACACGATGCCAGGACCAGAGCTATGGCCGAGGAGCTTTTCAGTATCACCTTCCTAGTCATGGTAATTGAATTACTGTATGATCCATGAATTACTCTACAAAGAATACAAATAACTGATGTTCATTTGGCTATGGCAACAATTTTGCACCTTTAGAACTTGAGATGCAGCTGAGCTCCAGCTAAAATGTAGAAACTTAGGACATTTTACTTAGAATCAGAGGTAACTCCCTTCAAAGTTGATTGTTTTCCATTTGAACAACTATTGTGCTTTAAAACTTTATCTACAATCACATTTTAGGCCTTTCCATAAGTCTAAGCATTATTTCTGGAGAAAGTAGAATGTGAAGTGTTTGCAGTAGGAGGTGTTAGTATATCCTGATGAAGGACAAAACCAAATCCATACATTTGTATGGAATATTTCTCTTGGTTTTTTTCAGTGCTATCAGCCATGGGACAATAGGACATACATTTAAAACGAGACATTTACTTGATAGCTAACAGTCTTTTTTGCAACTTATTTAAACTTAACACTATCAACATAGTCTCCATTATTTGGTGCTGGAGTCATATAATCTACTGATGGGCAGATGATGTCACAATCTCAGAGTAACAACTTTCTGTTTATAAAGTATTGATAGAACAGTGGTTAGGAAATGAGAACTTCAGAGAAGCCTGAGTCCTGAGATAGAATAATGCAGGTACCTTATTTACCCATAACTCATTAGAATCCAAAAAGCAAAGGTATATTTCATATTGATAGCCAGTTACGAAAACACCACTATCAACTTAGTTACAGTGTAACAACTCTCACACTTCTAAGGAGAGTGAGAAGGGCACCCCACAAGAGAGAGGAACTGAGAAAGAAGACTCAACAGAACACGATGTCAGTGGAGAAAAGGAGGAAAAAGCAGCTCACGGTAGACTGTAAGCTAGAATGGGGATGGGGTCAGAGGAAAGAGAAAAGAGACTGAGAAGAATAAAATACTTAACCATTATTAGCCCAAGGATAATGCTGCAGTAAAACATATAATTGTTAGTGCAATTCTGACAGATTTAAAAACATCACACCAGACTGACTCACTTGCTATCAGCTGTGACTGTATAAAACATGCTGCTCCAACTAAACTGGCAAAAGGAAATTAAAAAAAAAGCATGGTTTGCACATAAAGAGCTAAATTTTATGTTGATTCACCATATGTCCTTTGCCACCTCAGAGAAATAAAGATCTGAAGAGCATAAATATGCAAAAAAGTTGGCCAGGTTTTGCATTTTTAATATTTTCTAGTTCTTCCACAAGTACAACACTCTTGCATCAAGTCTGACTGCTGTCAGCTGTGTTGACTGCAGAATTCCACCACTGAGAAATAGCAAAATACAGATCATTTATGGGTCCCTTTTTCTTCTCATTGGAGCATGGGATTTACAGAGAAAGACAAGTCAGCTTGGTGATATTTATTTGGTTAGAAGACCATTTCCAGGGAACATGCTTAACATGTAAACTTTTGGAGTCAGAACTGTCTTTTGTTGTGTGTTTGTTCCAGGTGGCCTTGGTCTCTAAACAGGGGTTCTGGTTGCACTAATAATAAATAATCTTTAAAGATTATAGTAACTCTTGATTTGGAGCTGACAAAGAGGTGAGGAAAGTAAGCCAGTAATTTATAAAAATACAGCCTAGGCTGACTTAGCCTTTTTGGTGCTGTGAGCCAAATGTCAGCTTTGGGGCACCTCTGTAAGCTGATCTCTGGAGCTCCATCAGAGCAGGGTTCTCCTCCGACACAGGTGGGCTGACAGTTTACAGAGTAAGTGTTTGGGCATGTTGAGGTGCTCGGGGAGGTAATATGCCAGCTGACACAGTCTTGGCAGCCACCTCTGACTCACAGGCTGCTGCTTTGATCTGGCATTTTCATTGCACTCATGAGAACTGCTTCATTTTTTTCAAATATGTTGATAAATGTATCATTTTCCTCTGTATTTGCATAACTCAAGTAATCACTATGAAGTGACTTGAGAGTTCTCTGTAAGTATTCTATAATCCGTGCCTGGGAGTTGTGTCATCTTGATTAGGTGTGATTGTGTAGGGTCTTGCAAGGAAGGTTTTGTTTCTGGTCCTTGGCTGAATGAAAACTGAGGGCAGAAGCGTGAATGCCACCAGCACTGCCTTTCTGCCCACCCAATCACAGCAAACACCACGTTTTCAGGTGGAATCTTATAAAAGTTATCATCATCAGACAAGTGTTCAGTATAAACAGGGGGTGGGGTATAATTACGAGTTAGTATGAATGAAATAGGTGCCAGTAATATACTGTAGGCAGTCACTTATTAGAGAAACACAAATATGTAGCACTCAATTGTCCACTTGCCCTTGTGTAAGAAAAAGACCACGACTGAGCCACAGTGTGCACCTTAGCACACAAAAGACATGCAGTAGGGACAAGTAATACATGTATGCATACAAATTATATAATGTTTCAAAAAGTATGTTTCTGTTTCTCTTTGAATTGTTTATTTTAAAGAAAATATTAATGAGCCAGGTATTTGCAAGGAAATTCAATTGTATCGCGTAATGCAGACCATATTATAATTACAAAGTGATGAAGGGCTAAAATCAGAGTGAGAATAAGATACCCTTATAAGGGGGGGGGGGGGGCCACATAATTCATAATACATTCTAAGGTGTATGTGGAAAGCTGAGGATTAGTCTGACTGACCAGCAGAAGCTGAACAACACACAAGGTTCAAAGACAGAAAGACTGAGCTACCTTAACTCAATGGAAAAAACCCATTAGCACTACATTTACCTACTTGTGGAAACACATACGCTAATTTGCCCTGCTCCACCTGTTAAACCACAAGCTTTGGTTAAAAGTTGGTGCATTTGCTCTCAAAAACCTGTATGGTGCTGTTTGTCCTTTTCTTTGGAGTTCCAACCAGCATGAGACTTCAGGGAAGCACCTGGCCAAGGTCACTGTATCCATGTCTCAAGCAGGCTGTGAAGCCATGAGCTTCACAGCTATCACAGGCAAAACCATGGTCTGCCTCCCCAGGCAACTGCTTCCAGTCTTACTCCCATCTCACCAGAATGCGAAGAAATGTAATCCCTCCTGTTTATCTCTAAAGGAAGGAAACAAAGAAGCCCTTACTTGTGGTCAGAGGGACAATCGAGTAACACGTTTTGGCATCTAATAAGACAAGACCTAAAAAAAAAGTCACTTGTGTATTGACCTGAGCGGTTAACCAAAAATAAGTCCCATAAGAGCATTTTGTTGTAATAAGAAATTGCTGATGGAATCATGTGCTTCTTTGATGCTGTTACGATTCTTTTCAAAGACTGTGAACAGACAGTCCCAATCCCTGAACACAGCAGAAATGTGACAGCAAGGAACAGTACTTTTTTTCTGTAGCTTCAAGTCCTTTACAGGCCTTTCTGTTCCCTGTAAAAGGGGAATTCCTTTAACATAAAAGTCACTTTTGCACAGTCACTAAGCCTGCCATACAATCCATTTTCCTACTGCATATGTTTGACATCTGTAAGAAATATTGTTGTACATGGTTTGAATATACAGCCCACCACTCAAGCCATGCAGAAAATCTGGAGGAGATGGCAGAAGCTCAAGACATCTGAACAGAACTTTTACTGTTAGAGCAGCATGTGGGTTTTCAACCAGAATGATCCTGATGCACTAAAAAAGAAAAAAGGAAAACAGATAAAGTATTTCTGTCTTAAACATTTAATGGTGGGCTCATTCACTGTGTTTCAGAGTGGAAGCAGTGGGGCTGAACAGCAAATGTTTCAGCAGTGCAATTGCAGTCTCTCAAATGTTAAAGTCTGGAAAAATTCTGATTTCTTCCTGTACTCGGATATCACAGAAAAAAGAGGAAATCATCAATTCTACTTTTTAATTTGTCGGTAACTTTCCTGTCTTCTACTTTAAAGCAAATGAATAATCCTTTTTATTTTTCTAACAGGTATCAGAAATTTTATCTATTAATTTGTACTAATCCCTTATCTAGACAAATTATCTATACACAAATTTTATTCTTTATTTGAAAAAATGCTTCTCAATTTTTTTTAATGCTAAGAGAAAGACAATATAAAGCATTTTAAAAGAATTATAGAGACTACATAAAACTAGTCTGGACTACTACACAGCTCTGCAGACATCAAATCCCTGAGCAGGATTCTCCCCTGGCCTCAGAGAAGATTACAGCCATGGTATTAAAGGCCAGTTCCCAAGGGCCTTTTCTCCCACGTAAGTTAACTGGAAAGCAGTGGCAGGGCAGGGAGGCCAGAGGTGGACACTGGCACTGTTGGGAGTTTTGATTCACTTCTATCTGGATGGAACAATTAAAGAATTGCCTAAGGATTTATATTTAAGGAGCTAGTCCTGTAAAGTATTGGATCCTCTCAAGACTTCTTTGTCTCAGTATTTTGTGACTGAACGGAGGACCTGGAAGAACAGTACCTGAAATACAGAGTTGTGCTGGCAGTTTGCTTGTTGGTGACTTGGTACCTGGATCCTGGCTGGCAGTCTGGCCCTTGGGCAGAGAGAACCTGAGGGGTCTCTGATACTCAGGCACAGGCTGAATACAACCCCAGAACAGAGCTCAGCTTTCACAGCATAGCTCCAGCTCCCCAGGGCCTGCATCACCCCGGCCACCCTGGTGCTGAGCCTTGGGTACATCTGCACTGTCGCAATGACCCACCTACCAGCCCTGCCCTGCCCTCAGCATCTCACTGCTATTGTCCACCAGCTGGTGGGTTACATCTCTCTTGTGGTTTTCTCTTTCTCTCTTTTTCTGAACTTGCCTCTGGGAGTTGTGTTGATGGCCCAGGAAGTGGGAGTCTGGAGAGCAGAGATGTAACTCTGTCACTGTCTGGAAGTTTCTTTGTAGGATAAATCTATGCGAAAAAAATCATGAAATCTCATTGTCACGACATATATGGCCCTCAAAGGTAGTTTGCTTAGTGGAAATATAAAATAAAAAACATAAATTGGTCTCCTAAGTTGGCCAGGACCCAAAATAGTCCTCTCATAGTGCAGGATTTTGTGGAGGTCAGATGTTACACCATATTCCCTCTTCTGCTGGTTTGCTGTTTAATGAGACACCTAGCAGAGTTCTGCCTTCTCCAGCCAACCCAGAGCAGTTTTGGCAATGCTTTCAAAATAACGTGAGTACCAGAGGTCATACAAAAGTAGATTCACATTTGTTCTTGCCAAAATATAGCATGGATGCAACCAGAGTAAGCAAAGAAAACTTGAGGTGACAGTTTGCAGGTACCTGATCTTTGCCATTTGGCTCAACACACCTAAGCCTGAACACAGCTGCAGGGACCAAATAACACTGTGGATGTAGCCAGGATGACTGTACGCAGCAGAAAGTGGGTGGGAACACTGTTATCAGCCCTGAACTAACACTGTCCATCACCATTCTCTCCTGTGGGATGGGAAAGAGGAGGCACAGGAACTGTCAGCAAAACAAGTATAGATGTCCCATGTTCTCAAGTTTCCATGCCAGACCTATTTTTTCACAAGGTGCCTGTTTTTGCAGGTGAAATGTATTGACTCCTCTGCTTTGGGAAGGGTTTTCAGTGAAAAAATGAGGCTAGAGATAGTTCTGGAGGGGATACTTTGCAGGGTGTAGGTGAGAACTGTCTGTTCTCAAGCAATTTCTAGCCTATTAATTATAAAACTTATCTAATTGCATCCAGTGGAGAGTCAGAGATGGAGGTGGAGGAGTCCTCCCCAGATTACAAGGAGGTGGGTCTGTTTTAGTGCATCACCCCATCCCAGAGCCCGTGTGGAGTTTGATCTGGAAGGTGAGCAGGACAGGCAGGTGAGTCTGCCTAGCAAGTCTTCAACATTTTTTTTTTTCTTTAGGACACAGAAGAAAAGAGTAAAGAGGGAGGGAGAAGAGGAGGAAAAAAGGGGAAACATGGCAAGGAAGCCCTGATCAGATCGTCATCTGTGTTCCTGCAGGGGGCTGGACTCTCTGGCACCAGCTTTCCAGTGTCTGTTACACCTTTTACTTAATTTTTGAAGTAATTTCTAATAATTTATCATGTTTTTGATAGAGCAGAAAGTAGCAATGGTGCTCAAAAAACTCTGGAAATAGTAAGCAAATTAAAAAGAGACAGCTGTTCAAGGCTTTTCCAGCCTCCCAAGAAGACAGCTCGGACTGCAGCATGACACACACCACGTTTCACTGGCGTAGGTCCACTGTTTGTGTCACAGTCAGACAACTTGCATTAGAGTTTGGCCTGAATGTGAATAAGCCCTGTTATTTGAATTTAATTGAGAAATACAGAGTCACATTCAGGTTTAAAAACTTTTTTAATTAATAAAAGGTTAGGACAGAAAGTTCAGTATAGCTGTTACTGGTGAATCCAGACAGGGCTTGGCAGGTGGACATTCAGCAGGTGGGTGCTTGCAGTAACTTTCATCCTGGCAAGGTGAAGAGCCCTTTCCAGTCCCCCTGGTTTTCCCAAAAGCAAATGTGTACTCTCTCCTAGCACTAATGTCGTGTGACAGCTTGAACTTCCAAATCACAAGGGTAGGTGCTTGCCTGTGACCCAGCACTCCGTTGCAGCTGCTGACAGAGCATCGCTCAGAGAAGTGTGATGCCAAGTGAAACCCAGAGCACCTCTATTTCCCACCAGCAGAGCTACAACAGTGTAAAGCCACCTTAGGAAAAATCAGAATCAAACCCAATGTGACGAAACTTACTAGAAAGTGTGAAGAGGTCATAAATCTTACTCAAGCTGCACTTGACGTGCGGAGATTTTATTTTGGACCTGGGGTATTGCTCCTTGGGTGCAGAAGCTGTCTTAAAAATGACCTAAGGGTTTCCTCAAGCGAGCATCCCTCACCACTCTGCCACCGTCACTGAAATGCAAATCAACACTTGCAACAGAGTGCTCAGCCTTCTGCTGCAGCCTAACGTGGAGTAGTTTAGGAAGTGCAATCTTGGCATTATACTAGAGTTATCCTACAAGCTGGCTTGGCCTTTACCTAGACCAGGACTGAAGGGGAGGGTGAAGGAATAAATATGTGTTTAGAACTAAGATTGGGACTCAGGGTTTTCAATTATTTATTCAGATACCAAAAGCAATTTGAGGACAACCAAAGTTATTTGCAAACTTGCGCTGAAACTGGCAAATAGCTTCAGATTAAAAAAAAATAAATAAAAAAAGATAAAATAAAGTAATAACAAAAAAAAGGAATTAGCTCAGTTTGGCATTTTCTGAACTATTTGCTAAAACTTTTTCAGACTAGATTCATAGGCACACCTGAGCACAGCCCACATAACTGAGGAAGAAGAGGTCTACTGCAGTGTGACAAACTACTTGCAACCTGAAGACCATGTCTAGGATAGTCCTCTGAAATGGGAGATCAGGTCAAATTCCTCATCGGGTCAAGTGAGAAGAAGGATTGGAGGGCAGCTCTCCTCTCTGTTGGAGATATAAGAGAGGACACAGGAAAACAATACAGTTTGTTAGACTTGTTTCTAGTTGATTACAAAATATCTTTATGTTCACTCAGGACAGGTTTTTTTTCCAAAGTCAGACAAGAATGATTTCCATATCTCTGCTTAGAGCAGCACTGCTCCCCTTGGCTGAGCTGAGCACAAGCACAGCAGTGTGTCCCTAGGTATGATGGACCATGAGTGTGGCTGAAGGAATTACTGTATAGTCTTGTTCTTGATTTGGAATTATGGTAAACATTTATCCACTAATGCAAATCAGATTCAGTCTACGAAGATTGATTTTCCTATAATTTGACCTTGTCTAATAAGTCTTCTGGACCAGACGAATTGCAGGGACTTTGCACTGATTTATTTTTGCTTATGCATAAAGTACTGCATGTTTGTTCATTTATTATGCTTAGCACATCAGACTCAGGAAGACTATATTATTTGAAAATTAAATTTCATATGTTTGCATTTTAACACAGACTCCTCTTCAGCTGTTTGACTTCATATAGCCCTGTCCTCCAACATGAAGAAAATGCATAGAAAAAAAATTACTTCTTTTTCTGAAGTCTGCACGTTAAGTAATAATCCCAGAACTGTCACTGTGCATAGTCCATGCTATGGTGGAAGAAAAAGACTCAGCAATACAATGTTACTTTAACCATTTTACCCTAACCCATGCCCACAAATACTGATGTGAATTAATTATAGTGTAATTGTGCCACTACAGGGAGATTATGTCACTATTTGATCACCTTATCTTTATCAGCATTCCTTAATGTATTTTGGTTTCTATTACTCTTTACATTAATTCCATCCCAAATTCAGAGGTTTTTGTAAGGTAGGAACCAAAGTTACTGACATTAAGGGAAAGGTTCCCTTTCATATTAACAGTCTGTGTGTCAGGCTCCTGAAGTCAGCAGTGTCTCAGGTTCTTGATTCCACTTTAAACAATAACTATATGTGAAAATAATTTAGTGAGGGAAAGCTAATTAAGATTGTAATTAATCTTTCTCATCGTATTATCTTACATTTCAGCTAAAGTAACCTCATGCTGCTACTTTCTTTTGACTACTATGGTTCTTTTGTCCCATCTTTGCTTACATTGAAATTTTAAAAAAATCATATACACATTTAATCAACTGCTGCATTTAGAACATTTATGGTTATAGTAAATTTGTTTCAACACTGACTTCTTCAGCATCTCCCTAGGTACCTCTTTGCATCTATTTCAACAAATTGCAGCCTATTTATCATTATTAATTGTTTACAGTCCTTCAAGCAGTCCATGATTTATCTCAAATTATTTAATACAGACCCCTCATTTTTTTTGAATATGAAGCTGAATTATGTTATTTATCCAATTACCCAAGTAAATAGGGAGTGTGGTTATTCTGCTCATTGAAAAATAGGTGTGTTTTGGCAACTGTATGGTTGGACAATAGATACAGCCTCTATAAAACTCAGCTAGTTGTGTGTACGTGTATATCCTTCCAAGCCCGTAACAACAAAAACTGATTTGTCATACGACTTTGATATATATCTATGCACATGCATACACATGTCTGGAATCAAGTTAGCTTCTTTTTAAAAATAAAATTTAACCTATATTAGAGTTAAGATGTTTTGGGATTCTTTCCTATAGGGCTATGTTTGTAGGGCCATGATTCTGCGAAGCATTTAAATATGTAACAGTGTGGAATTACACTGGTGTCAACAGAATGAGTGTGCTTGAAGAGATGCATTTAAGACCTGTGAGTGAATTTAAGTAGCAGAAGTTGAAGGCAAATCAGTTCTAAATAACTTAGTATGGTTCTTCTATTAATGAAAGTGTGAATATTTAAATGGTGGATACCTGTTACTGTCTCGCCAGTGTCAGAAGCAAGCACTGAATCCTATAAGAAAACTCTACCTATTTATTTTTATGATGATAGAGATCTAACTTTTAGTCCTTCAGCTACTCATGTTTTGAGATTGAATAGTGTACCTCAGAAATACGTAATCTTAGCAGAAAAATATCCATGTTTAAGAGGAAAGAAACATTTCCCTAGAAGACTGATGAAAATCAAATATCAGGTGGATGGAAATTAAATATCAGGTATTTGAAACACCTCAGGTGTTTAGAAAGTTAGAATTTGCTGAAGGGTAAGGAATTTTTACCCAAAGATCAGGCAATGCATTAAAAATGCATGGGAAAAATGCAAAAAAATCCCATAGGGTGCATTGTGGAACCATGTGATAAAATCAATTTCACAGTGAATCATGCAGCT
Source organism: Grallaria varia (assembly GCA_013396735.1). NCBI lineage: Eukaryota > Metazoa > Chordata > Aves > Passeriformes > Formicariidae > Grallaria > Grallaria varia. The sequence goes on along the minus strand of VWZG01004483.1, from coordinate 495,631 downwards.
CTGCAGTTGGGTGTTGATAACTCACAATTCTGCTGAGAGTCTGAAAATATTTAGTTGGGTTTTTTTTTACTACTGCAACTCTTAAATTCATATGATCACAGCGGGAATTCCATATTTAATTAAATTTGTAGTAAGTCCCTGCCTGCAGAACAATGCTACAAGCCACAGTCATGTATGCTCTAATGACTTAGAAATCAAAAGACAAATAAAAGCAACCTGTAAATTTTTGTTTGTGTAGACTTTTATTGCTATTAGATTGTAAATAAGCTTTATTTGTTTCATCTGGAGACTCCTTTATTCAAAATGAGTAACCACCTACAATACTGAGCTAAATAGAGGAATACAGTGAAATGAGACAACCTACAAAGCATTCTATTTAATTTAACACAGGATTGCAGAGTGACAAACTCTGTCTCAGTAAACTTAAGCTCTAGCAATAAAGGTTAATGAGGTAAGAGAAGAAATGTAATCTACCTTAATGCTGGTGAAAAGATCCACCGAACTGCTGCGTGTTTCCAGCTAATAAAATACAATCAACATGTGTTACCAGCTGTGCATGAAGGACCCAGTAAATGATGGATCAACAGACAAATCATCTCTTTTCCCCTCTTATTTTTGCTTAGTGGCTTGATCAAAGAAAAGGTGGGTCTTTTCAAAGAACTACCACAAATTTACTGCTTTGAAATTTCAGAGTATCCTTCAAGTGTTTACTCTGATCAGTTCTGGAATCACAGAGGCATTACAGGTATATAACACACATATAGAAGTAATGAGAACATACATATATATAAAAACAATGATAACATTACTGAGGTTAAAAAATCAGGCTCCCCAAAATTAGGAAGTGCCACAAAGGGGGTTTTGTGTAACTCCAGTCTTTTATGAGCTTGCATCTAGGTTTTGACTAGAATGGCTAGTAAATCTTAGCACTTGTATCCCATATTGAAGATTGCTCTATTTAAGACCTAAAGAGGTGTCTCTGTCCAAACCCCTTTTCTCCAACCAACACAATTTGAATCAATGATACACTACTTGTGACTGCAAATCTCACTTCACAAGTATTTCTCGTAGTCTTTATTTAGTGATATCACTGAACAACCACATAGCTGCTCGGTGGTATCACCATACAGCACTTAGTTACTCCTCTTCACACAGCTCTTCATCAAATACCAGTATGTTCCCCATAGGCTAAAGCCGACTAGTCTCTAAATCCAACCTCTCCTGCCTCCCACTCCCCATTTCATCATGACTCTGTCCTCAGCTTTCTTGCCTGTCTGGTTCCAGTTCCACCAGCCACTGACTCTCAGTGCTCTGAGTGAAGTGGCTCCTTCCTCTTGCATCTATTGGAAGGCAAAGAAAGTCACTGTCAACACTGAAAGGATATGCTGCTTTTTCTTGCTACCTGTTCAGAGCAACAAATGTTGTGAAAGTACAACTTCCCCTGCATATATTTGGTTGGAAAAAGCATGTTTAGATGTTCCGGCAACAGCAGATGCCCATTACAGTCTCTCAGGATCCTGGAAGCAAAGGAGAATACTTTGTGGCATGGGGGGAAGGCACATCTGTGCTGTACTCACACCGGAGCTACAAGCAGATGGAGCATACTCTGTTGGCAAAGTGAATGTTTGAGTTTAGCAGATGTGTTCAATTCATAGATCTACAGTTTCATGAAAAGAAAAACTATACACAAAAACCTAGGCAAAGTTGCCTAAAGAAGGTCCTCCTGCCCTGACCATTCCCCCTGCTTCTCAATCCCCAGACGTCCATTCCTACCCTGGCATGAATTCCCCACTCCTCACATTTGGCTGATAGGAATGCTTACAGGGCCATCCCGTTAGCTGGCTCACAGCAGTGATGTGGTTCAGGATCACCACTGGCTGTATTCATAACCTTTTACAACATAGTTAACTCAGATTTCAATGCTGAAACTACTTATCCTGGGTTATGCTAATTCAAGTGACAGTGACAGCAGTACAAAATTTCATCTGGGGTCCCATGTCTACTCCAGCACTAAGAGAACTACTTGTTGCAAAAGTATTTCTCAGGATATAGCCCATGATCAGCAACCCTGGAGCACACTAATTTACTCTCAAAATTTTCCCAAGGAATTGTCCTTTTTGGCTGGACAAGGAGGCTGGTGGAGAGGCACGGAAGAATGTGCAGTAGAGTGGCTTTGCCATGACTCCATTAATTGTAGAATGGTTATACTAGCAGTTGATGAGTTTTAGTGTTTTTAAATTAATACTTCTTGTTGATCTTGGGTCAGCCGATATAAACAAAAAACAACTATATTTGATCAGGTTTTTTGTATCTTTTTGTGCTTAGGATTCAGGCCAATGTTCTAAAATACCTGTTCTTGATTACCGTGACTTTTAAATATCATCCATCCTTGCTGCTTTAGTCTTCCTGGCCTCTTTAACTGGTCTCCCTGACTGCTTGATTCAGTGTCAGAGAGGTGGTGGGAGCAGGCACAGAGGACACAAGGGGAAGCAGAGGGACAGGCGCCAATCTCTTCTCTCTGCTGACTGGTGTCAGGACCTGAGGAAACAGCAAGAAGCTGTGTCAGGGAAGGTTTGGATTGAATATTAGGAGAAGGTTCTTCACACAGAGGGTGGGTGGGTACTGGAACAGGCTCCCCAGGGAAACAGTCGCCAAGCCTGAGAGAGTTCCATACATGTCCAGGCAACACTCAGGCACATGGTGTGATTCTTGGTGTGGTTCTGTGCAAGGCAAGGACATGGATTTCCATGTCCAGCTGAGGATATTCTATGATTCTACAAAATGGTGGAAGAGGACATGGGTATCTTTCGATACTTTCCAATGTCTTCCAGAACCGGGTCCACTCAAAATGTCCTTCTCTAGTAACTGAGGGATACTCACAATCTATCACTGTATAATTACCTATATGAGGAAGACAAAACCCACTGAAAATTAGGTTTAAACTTCTTTGTGGGTAGAAGAAATAAAGCATCATGGGGTTTAGGGGAGAGGCTCCTACTGACACGAGGAATCAGTCTCGAAAAAAGTGAGGTTCAGTTTTGAAGTTCTGTGCTTTTGTTTGTATTTACAGTTCGTCAGCACCACAGGACCTTTCTTGGGATTTCAAGTGCAGCTCATGAGATTGCAACCCTGCAATTCCACTGGGCTCTTGTCAATAGGATTGTTGTGCTTTTTCCAACAAGATTATAAGCGCTCATTTGCTTTCAGCAGAAGTTTTACCAAGCATCTATTCATATCTTAATGGATTATTGACATAACACAGCAGACTGTTATGAAGTATTCCACTATGTGTAATTAGAGAGTATTTAATCTGCATAATAAAAATCCATATGAACAGTTGTTGTCATTCATACCCAAAAGCTGCTCATCTAAATGAAGTATCGAGTTTGCCCTATAGATTTAGGGATGGGAAACAGTGTTTTGAACAAATCTCATCTAAATTCAAGAATGCCAAAAAGGTGCTTTTAATTGGCAATCCAGATGTGGGCAATCTAATCTCTTCCGTGCCCNAAAAGAAAAAAGAAAGAAAAAAATTAACTGTTACATTCCAACTTTCACCTTGTATCATGTTTTTACAGCCATTTGTTAAGTATTTACTGTCCCATTCCTTGTGCCTTTGGTAGGATGCCAAGACGATATCCAAGGAGCTTGCTCAGGGTCCTCCTGCCAGGGCTGGAGAGGAAGGGTGAGGCACGTTCTCTGCACTTGTGATTATTTTAACAATCCATCCACCCAGTGCTCTCACACCTACAGAATGGGCAAAAGGTCAAGTTGGCATCTGTATCTCATTTAAGATCCGCTAAGCTATGTAAAGGAGAGCTTAATTGGGAATATGAGCGGGTCATAGAGCATCGCTGGGATGCTGCAATGTGAAAATTGTAGTGTTAAAAAAAAGCAAGGAAAGAGAAACTATGACTGATAAAGATGCCTCATAGTGCTGAAAGGGTGACCAGTAAGTAGGAGAAATACTTTGTCCCTGTACCTTGCTAGGGCTTCCTTCATGAAAGCTTTTACTAGATCAGAATTTGCAAAGAAAGAAGTGCTAGCAGAAAAAAAATCTCAAAATATTTAATATGATGTTTATTTACAATCTTTTACCTGTTTAAATAAACATTTCTGTGATTTTTATTTTGCCAAGAAACCTCCTTGATCAAAATTAGCCAAACATGAAGGATATTAACTTCCACTGTAAAGAAATGTTCTGTTCAATCACTGCCACTGCTTTTTCTATTGTGGTGAAAATCCATCTCAGAATAGCCTGAAAAGAGACAAATAAAAAGAAAAAAACCCTAACCAAGGTAAAACCTCAGCTGTAATTTTCACATCAGCTTTTTACAGTCAGAACACAATACAGCCATTTTGTGGTATCCTAAAGAGTTGTTAGTTGTTCTTCTGGTGATTTAAAGCCCTAAAATTGTCCGCATAGTCTAGAATATTATTGTGCAAAAAAGAAAACTCCACTGTATAAGTTTCATAGAATCCTTTCACTTTGGCATCAAAATACTGAATTCAAATACTTGAGAATAGGCATGTGCAGGGAGTACAGCGGGCTTGTAATGGCATTCATGAAGAGGGGTGTGTGAGTGTGTGTGTGTTAAATTAAGCAGAAGAGTTCACAAACAATAGAAAAATCTGTGCTGATACATGAAGGTACTACAACATTCAGGTGAGCAAGCCCTGTAAAGCAGCATCTAAGTGCCTAGTGCAGAATTCCTACTTTTGTATCTAGAAATTAACATCATATTAACAGGCAGTAAGTTATTCTGGAATTGGTTCCAGTTCTGGTATTTAACTGCCAAATATTTGCCTTCACAACCATAACAATGTTTCTTCTTCTTAAATACAGTTCCTAGCATAATGTGAATTTAGGCAGCTAGACTCATAAATTGCAGGCTCCTCCAGATTATCTGCACAAATGCATGCATTTGTCATTCTCAGCTGAGGAGGTAGGATTTGGGCTTTTATTGTAATTTAAACCAAAGAATGTTAATTGTAGTGTATGCGTAAAACACTCGGAGATATCTTAGAAGAGTCTCAAGATGCTTTATCAACCCAGATATTATACAGAGCTTTCAAGAAACGGGACTCTGAATGTCTGAGTTTAAGAAAAAAAAAAGGCAAATGTGATAAGAAATATGCTGAAAGACATTCTAAATCCCTTCATCAGAGGGAGAGAGATAAAAATAATAACACTCGGTAGCTAAAAAATACAATCTGTGGAAATCTTAATGAAGCCTAATGAATCATATGAGCTGTATTGTTAAATTTACTATCCCTTTATTATAGCTAAGAAAAAAGAAATATGAAACTGAGCATTGACATTTTCATCTTTTGGGTGTATTAAATTTTGCAACTTAATCCATATTCTTACATGCTAGTGAGAGAGAGAAGAATTTAGTTCTTATTGGAAGTAAAAATTAAACTATCACATAGAAGGGGGGAAACTTGCAAGGAACAGAAAAAGACCCTCATTCTGTCAGGCAGATAATGATTAGTGACCCTAACAGTGATGGTTTGAAAGCAAGATGCTGAAAGATTTAAAATGATAGCTCCCAAACTTTGCTCCCTGAGAGAAGAATATGTAGTTCAGCAGTTCTAAGTCAATGCCAGTTTGGTCTCCACCTTACAGAGCCTGCACTTGAATGTTTGTAGAGCAAGCACTGACTGGGTTTTACCTTGTCCTGTTCTGTGCACAGTCTCCTCATATTAGGTCATCATCCCTTGGCTTCTTGACAGTCTCTTCTTGGAATTTATACATTTAGTAACTCATGAATTTTCCTCTTTCTTTTCCATCAAAAACTGTGGATATATTTTACCCTTCTGCAGTTTGTGAGACAATAATGCCTTTTGAGCCCCTACTTTGCTGTGGTACATATTATAACATGATGTCTTGTGGTTGCTTAAAATTTACCATAGTGATTTTATGATATTTATAAAGAACTAACAATTTTTATATACTTTTCTAATCAATGAGGATTACAATGTGAAAATGTTATGCTCAACATTTCGATCTCCAGCATGAGGTTCTGGTCTTTTTCTTTTTCTTGTGCATACTCTACCAGTATTTTTATGAAGTATAGATTTTTTAATTCCATATCAATATAAGCACATGTGGGGACAAACTTTGGTCATTCTTTCAGCTTCTTTTTGGCTAAACTTCACCAGCTGTTATCTGCTTCTCTTACTTGGCATAGACTGCTGGACTTTTCTCTGGGGAACCTGTTTTTCCCCTTCTGATAGCTGCTGTTGTCTCTGATGGCCCTAGGGAAGTGCACATCCCTGGCAAGATGGTCAAAGTTGGATTCAGACCATGTGGGGTGTTATCCCTGAGAACACTTAATGAGGAAATCCAAAGGTTCTACAGAATCAAACACCCTGGAGAACAAACTGTCTGGCTGACAGTTCTTGGACTGGTTCATGTTTCTATAAGCAGAAAGAAGAAACAAGTTTTGGACAAAGAGACTGCTGGCTCTTAAGATGTGGTTTGGTCAGAGGTAGGTCTGCAAAGGCTGGCTCTTCACCTTTAGCTCATGCCATGTCTTTTGACACCTCCTGGTTTGAAACAGCAACCCAAAAAACTCTCCAGAACAGCTGGGACTCTCACATTGTTGAGATCCATAATGGTACTCACTTTGTTCCTTACAGTCATTCATAGATAGGTCCTTGTATGTGACATTGACTCTTCAAATAGCTTCTCTTTGTGTCCCTGGGTTTTCCCATAAGAGACTTGGTCATTGACTCAACAGCATTTACCTTTGCCTTGTAACTTTCTTTATGCTGAAAGTTCTTCAGAAGAGCAATCAGAGGACACAACTCACTAGCTCTTCCTCATCTTCTCTGGGAGTCAAAAAGGCTTTCCACTCTTCTGTAAGATATTCCTGGAGAAACTTCTAATTCAAGAAGCAAAAGCACAAGGCAAAGATCACAGGCTCCTTAAACACTAACCTGTCCTTTTGAAACAGTTCTGCTTCCTCCGTGTTCTTCAAGACACAAGAGCAGACTGAAAGTCTCTCACTCATTTTTCCGATGAGGGAGCTGTGTTATCACATTACCCCACCCTAACATGGACAGAGGGATTTTGTATGGACTTAGATTGACATGTTCCTTGTGTAGGCCACACCCCCCAAAACCTATCATTAATTTCAAAGTCTTCCTTTGACACGTAATGGTAGATTATGACCCCTTACAGAAGGCTATTGAACCAAGTTTGTGAATATCCTCAATCAGCTTCTAGAGATTATCCCCTCCACCTTCAAAGTCCACTGGAAGCACAAGTCTTTCTGCACTAGACCTCGTTCATCTCTATAGTTCTTGTTAGACAGTTTCTTGTTTTTTTCAGTTAGAGGAGTATTTCTTCCCAGAAGTTTCTTTCATGACCATAGTCAACCAGTAGGTAAGACATTTTAAGACTGTAGTGATTCTCCCATGTCTTAAGGCAGTTTTTTCTCCACTACTCCTAAGTTTTAGGTATAGTTGCCTAAAATACTGCTTTTCAGTGCCAAAGCCTCCTAGTACTGAGCTTGCCTCCAGTCAGCAGTAGGCAATGGCTCTCTGGATTACAGCTCACCTGTTTATCCTGGTTGGTGATACCCTGACAAACAACAGCAAAGATTTCAGTGGGCACATGCAGCAAGTGTGCTGATGTATGATGATGATTTACAGGACAGGATGTTTTGATCAACTTGTTTGAAATTCCCTTGATAGTCATATCCATGTTGTATCAACAAGTGGAGGGTTTTCCACTGTGGTTTGCTGAATGTTTTTGAAATTCCCCAAAGTTTCTTTCCATCAGGGACTTGGTCCTCATTGCCTTGTAAGCTTGTCTTTATGTCTTTGGTAGCACACTTTACAAATCTTGTTCCATTCTCCATTTCAATCAACCTCACAGTTATTTCAGTCAGGAGAGTAAAAGGAGATGGTAGTACATAGCAGTCTGCTTAAAAAGGTTATCTCTTTTAGAGTTTACATTTTATATTCATCCTAAATACCTTCCTAAATAGTGTCAGAATTCTCTTAGTTGGGAGACTGACTTCTATGAGCTGTTCCTAAACTACATGCTTCCAGGACTGAGCTGCCTGGCATACTTTTGATACTGCGTCTCTTGCACCAAGACATAAATTATCTGGCTAACTGTGCTTGGATATAGTTATGCCGACAGTAAAAGTGACATTCAACCACGTATCTCAAAGAAAAGGGTGCAGATAAGCTACCTTTCCTATGTTACTTTTCAATTCAATTATCCATTTAATTATGTCTTTTATTTTTGCTTTCTTGTGTTTTTCTTCAGAATCAGCTTTATCATCTAGTATCTGACATTTCCAGTCCTAAAAAAAGATACAGTGCTTCATTTTTGAAACAGCTGCAAAAGTTAGCTTTTGTGAATTCAGTCTCGCCTTGGTTTGCAGTTCACATTCCCAACAGCACAACTCTTATGAGATGAGCTTTTCTTGTTTGTAGTCAATACAGTTAGAATTTAATTTCGAAAGATTTGTCTTGCTGTGACTTCAAATATAGTATTACTTGTGTATTGTGTCCAACTGTAAATTATATGTAGTCGTCTCATATTCAAAGTGATAATCCAGTCTTAGCACGTAGCAGCCTCTTGCAAAATTCCTTATATGATTTATTCTTTCTAGCTCTTCTTTGCTTCTCTTCAGCTCTCATACGCAGACTTTTGCAGAATTGTTTTACTTCTTAGAAACATAATGGATTTGCCCAAAGGCTCCTTTGGTCTATATTTTATTTCAAGCCTTTGTGCAATCTTTTATGTGACTTCTTGCAAATCTGCTCTGATTGTATTGTGCGGGTTTCTCTACAGAGCCTTCAGTTTTATTTTGCAATTGCATCTCTTTATGGATTTACAATTTAATACATATGAAGCATCACATATCTCCTTTTTGATTTCTTATAGGAAACTGATCCCTCTGCAGCTTTACTTTTCTGTAACTGAAGAACACTCCTAATTTATTTAGTGCCGTGTAACAGCTGTCTTGTTCTTTCTCACCTGCACATGGGCTATTTGTCTAATCTGGTACACCTGACCAGCAGTATTTTTAGGCCTCTTTTTCATCTTCTCAGGAACAGAAAAAAATCTTGTCCTGCTTTGCTTCAGTTCTCTAGCGTATTTCTGAAAAGGCAGATATATTGTACAGTTGTTACTGGTTTCTCTAAGATATCCTTTACTCACTATCTTTCCTTCTACTTGTTCTTTTTTGTTTCTATTTTGTTGCTGGTATTACATCATCTTCTGAGGTGGCAATGAAACAGAACCCTGAATCAGGATTTAGAAGTACAAAAGTTATTAACATAACTAAAGAGGAACTAATGCTGGGGAAAGATCCAGGTGCTTTACTCCATCAGGTGGTTAACACTGACTGAGTGTGGCTAATTTAGACTAAAATTCTTCTTACAGTGCTTTTTACTATGAGTATTATTTAATGTTCATAGGTGTTATGTACTTAAGACTATACCTGAAGTTAAATGAGGAAGTAATGAAATGGTATATTTATGCACCAAATTTAAAAGACCAAGGTTAAAAATTGCCTTGTAATACCTTACTATTTAGTTCTTACATCCAGTTAAGTTACCCAATGCTGTTTTCTATGGAGATATTCCAGAAAACTGCTTTCAATTCTGGAATGACTGATCTCCTTCTAATTGAGTGAAACTTGGCAAGCCTCAGATCTGCAAGAAGCACAAAGAATGCAGGTACAATACTTTGCTGTAAAATCTATTTAATTAAATACTATATTTCTAAAATCATCATAGCTGAGAAACCACCATTTTGTTTCTCTTACTGTGAAAAGGCAAAATAATAATCAGAAAACAATAAGATCCAATTTGCTCATGCCTCTGCTACAAAATATTTTTTTCCAAAATAAATCTCTTTGCTGCTTCTTTCTCCTTCTAACAAACATTTTGGTCACTTGCTGGCAAAAATGAAAACAGAAAGAAAGACAATAGTTAGTGAGGATTCTTTTCACTTGGGAAATATGACTTTATAGTAACTGTAGTATAATCTGTCATGACTCCAAATATAACAGAGAAGTACAAAAAAGAAAGCAACAATGGTAAGTGCCTCCCTGGGTGTTTCATGGTAATTACAGCTCTCTGGCTGAGAGAGCTGATGGCTAAAGGCAATTTAGATGTTTAAACTGACCAGTTTGATTCCTTTCCTTTTAGGTTGAGATCACTCTATTAACAGGCATGTAGACTGATGGCATATCCAAGGTTTTCTGGAGTGGGGTGCAGCTTCAGGAGACAGTCTTCAAACTTATGGGTAAAAGACTGACAGAATCCACCACATGATAACTGAGGTGTATTTAAATGATATCCGTGAGAGTATCATGACCACCATTTACAGTTTACCTTGACTGCTACTGCAATTTTGTATAGTTCTTAATATGGAGGAGGTGGTGTGTCTAGTGGTCACAGAATCATAGAGTATGCTGAGCTGGAAGGGACCCATCAGGATCATCAAGCCCAACTCTGATTTTTATGCATCTCTGAGCTAACCTAATCTGGATCAAACCATTCTTCCTGTAAGTACTACTACTAAATGTTTACTGAATATTCTTCTCCATGAGGCAAATACATTTTTCAGTGTAAATTAATAGATTATTATCTTCATCAGTGAGCCATGGATTGAAATTTTAGAACACTGCCTACAACAGTACTTAACATTTTCTATAAAGACACACAGAAATTCCAGCTCAGGAGGCACCCGTTGCTGCACCTGTGCCTCTTTCCAGATCGGTTTTGTTTTCACTAATCCTGTACTCTAAAAGGACCGCAAAGATGATGGGATTTTGGCCGACAGGAAGTAACTGCAGTTATGGAAGTGCTGCCACTTCGGTGAATTTTAGTCCTGTGCCCAGTGGGAACAGGAGAAGTAGTGCAGAGAGTGGGGTCAGAATCTGCTACAGGGCCTGAACATGGGGCACAGCTGTGGCAAGTTAGCTTGCTTATAATTGCAGAAAAGCCCAAGCTACATTTTTTAATACTCCTGGGAAACAAGACAACACTAACAGTCACATATGCACCCAAGGGGTAAGCAAAAATTATTCAAAATCACAACAGAGATGAAAAAACCCCACAGTTAATCTATTTAAGCAGAAAACCTAATTATTTTTACCTCTTGTGTTTCAATGTACTGCATTTTCCAGTGTCAAATTTCAGAAATATAATAGGATGGCATTATTCCTTTACCTGCCATGAGCTACAGCATCCAGAGGGCTCTTCCTCATCTCTGTCAGTCACGCAGAGGGCAGATGATCACAGACCCATCTCCTGCTCCACTGACCTGCTTTGCCTTGTTTTTCATGGCCAGAGTATTTGATCCATTCTCAGCTGGACCTACTGACAAAACAGGATGGTTTTGCCCCAAAGTCCAGTTCTTTAAAGGAAAAGCTACCTTGTTAAAGGAAAGTTGGGTGGTAATGTAGGACTTTTGGCTAGAACTTGTCCATTATGACTAGCCTCTGGAAGGTCACCAAACACTTGTTCCCTAGCTGTGTAGTCTAAATCAGCTTTTTTCTCCCAGAAAAGTCAGCAGGACTGGCTGATGGCTCATAACAGGAGGGAGCAAGAGGAGCCCCAGCTCTGGGTGCCGCTCTGCATGTGTACGTGCTGACAAAGGACAAAACTGCCCAGGTCCCTTCTCCACAGCTGAGGCTGAGGTTGGAGAGGATGCTGGGCTGAGCAGCAGCTGGGGAATGGAGAGAGGCTGGGGTGGATGGGGAGCGGGAGGGAGAGGAGGCCGTAGAAAGCAGTAGGGGACTGTGCCAGAAGGGCGATGCATGGCTGCAGGGAGCTGCTGGTGGTCTCTAAGACTAAAGGGCAGGCAGAATGGCAGTTCTTGTGCTATTAGGAGCTCCCTGCTGGTAAATCTCACACCACGCAGTGCAGGGAAGGGCAGGTGCCAAGCCCTTCCTTAGCCTGGTTTCAGAGACATCCTTTGGAACACTGAGCATCCAGCATGAAAGTTCCGCATCTTGTATGATAGTCAGGTATGACACAAGCTCTCCTGTGTGGTGGCAGCAATCAGCCCCATCCCTGCAGCCTCAGTTTGCCCCCTTCACCTGCCTCATGTATGATTTGCTGTGCCTGCCAAAGAGCGTGCACAGGCACTGCAGTCAGCTGGGACCCTCTTGGCTGACCATCTCTAGCCCTGGGTTTGATAGGACCACAATCACGGATGGCTGATGGCACATAAATTATCTGTCACTGACACACGAGTTGTGGGAGGGCATCCTGCACCCAGCAGGAGGTACTGAGGAGAGAATTCCTTCTGCCCTTTCCTCTAACATGCTCAAGAATAAATCACCTACTCAGCTTAAATGGTGCTTAAGACATATAATGAGTCCTTTGCTGGCCTGTAGACAGAGATAACAAAACTTTGATCTAGCACTGATTAAAATTCTGCTAGTCTGGTGTTTGCTTACTGTTTTAAAGATATTTTACAATAAAAGTAAAGCTGAAAAATAGAATTTGACTATAAAGGCAAATCTGGTATAAATGGACAAGAGGGCTGCTGTTTGACATTAATATTTGTATTTAAAGATATCCTAAAGTCATGCAAAGGACTGCAACATCAAATTCCTCAATATTCACAGTATGTAAGAGAGTTTTGGAGCTTGCACTATTGGTCTAAAAAGAAGAGAGTATTTGTTTGGCCTCTTCAACACAGGTGAAACAAATCAATGGTCTGTAATTTAACTAATCGCATTGATTAGCACAGCTATCAAAGGTCGTTGCTTTTCCCAGTTTTCACTGACAGTTTTGATTTTGGGATGATTGCCATGCTGTTGACAAGCTACTAAACAGTCTGTTTTTTCATGTAGCTTTTTGCTACTTTGTGCTGAAAGTATGACTCGTTATTGTGACTCCCATGAAAGTGGATCCAGATAATACCATTATGCAAGTTCCTACTCTGTGCTCCGCAAACCACCTCCTCAGCCTGCCAGTGACCAAGATTATGTACCAGGAGCATCCACTAAGTGATTTCTTCCTGTACATACCACACGGAGGAGAAGTCAATATTTATACCTCTCACTTGATAGAATTCATTAAATATATTTTGCTAAATAATACTCTATAGTACATATTCCTTGTCTAATATTTGCCCACAGAAGAAGTATTTGTTATGTGAATTGAATGCCTAGTTAAGAAGAATTAAATGAGTACAACATATTTAATATTTATTTGGTAGCACAATATGGTAGACACAGGGGAGGTGAGAGAGAATGCTAATATTGGAGAAAGAAAAAGTGATTAAAGAGCATAGACAGAACATGAAATATTTCTACAATGACTACAGTGACTCTTAAAAAAAGCAAGCAGCAGGATGGGTTCAATTATTTGGATTTTACAATTTAAAAGTAAAATACAAAAAAAAAAATATTTAAGGAGGATTGCAAATCACTGTTCACAGCAGTCATGTTTTGTCTAAAAACGCATTGCTTCAAGAGAACTCCAGAGGTGATCCACTTCCTATAAGATCTGGACCATTTGGGTTCTTTGTGTTTAGGGCACCATTTATCTTCAATGACAGGTTCTTACCATGAGAAATCTTTATTTTTACTTTTCTATTTTTTAGTCTGTGATGTAGTGAGTGAAATGCATTACACAGCAAAATCTAGCAATAACAAAACCCCCCATGTTGTTGAGAGCTGCTCTGCTAAAGGCCACTTACTGGAGAGTTAGTTATGGAGAGATTGTACTGGCTAATGGGATTTTGTGAGAAATTATATTGCAGAATTTTGGCAAAGAAAGTGATAAAGTTTTGCACTTGTAATAAAAGTAACATGCACTGCTCTGTTTTCTGAAATATATTCCTTGAGAGCAAATGGAAGTCACAACTGTGCTGTCACAGGAAGGATTTTGGCCATTTATGTTATGATTTGAAGAAAACTCAAATATAATCTACCAGCAGCAAGAAGCTGTGATATGTTTAACACTGAACTTTTAATAAAAGCAAGTGACTTCAAGGAGCAAATATATCTCTGCTAGANTTTTTTCTGAAAATAAAGTTTTGCACTTGTAATAAAAGTAACATGCACTGCTCTGTTTTCTGAAATATATTCCTTGAGAGCAAATGGAAGTCACAACTGTGCTGTCACAGGAAGGATTTTGGCCATTTATGTTATGATTTGAAGAAAACTCAAATAAAATCTACCAGCAGCAAGAAGCTGTGATATGTTTAACGCTGAACTTTTAATTTAATAAAAGCAAGTGACTTCGAGGAGCAAATATATCTCTGCTAGATATGATATAAATGTAAGAAAAGCTGTATCAGACATTATAATGCTTATTTTAGCGAAAAATGTTTGCATTTGTAGCTGTCAGTCGGATTTCAAAGGTGCCCTTTTGGTAAATATAATCATGGAATAATCAAACCTCATTTCTGTATATAGGTTTCTAGCTATATACTTTTTTTGCTGTGTAATTGTCATTATCCAATCCAGTCTGGTCTTCCTAGAAATTTGGTTTTGGCACCTGTAAAGACTGGAATTTCGTGGATGAAAATACAATGGATTTTTTTTTTTTCCAATCACAATTAAGTGCACTGTTGAATTTAAAATGGATTTTGAAGAATTCTTACAGGATCTTTCTTAGAAAGGCACATGTACACATACATCATGTTGATGGTCTTCATATGTTTAGTTAGTTCTGCTGGTTTTGCACTGTATAATCATAATCGTACTACTTTGTTAATGCGAGCCTGACAAAAATGGATTATGTAACTTGAAATTTATTTTATAAAGAAAATACTTTTAACATCCTGAGAAAATTTCAAAGTATTATCCTCAGTTTTGAAGAGTACAGCAATTTACCATCCCCCCAAAAAAGAAAATAATAATAAAAAAAACTATGGTACAGAAACAGCAGTTTTGAGTAAATAGGGTTTCTATGCTCATCCATCATAGCTTTCAGTTCCCTCTCTGAATGGATTCAGTCATTTTATTGAAAAGATATCCCACAAATCAAATGCTGTCCATGATTAATTCCTACATATGTTTGCAGTAACAGGCTCTTCTGTTGTACTGTTGGCATGTTGTGCTGCTGGTCACACAGTCTCTCTGTACATGGTCATAGTTATATATTAGTTTATTTTATAGTGATGTATTTTTGGTTTTGGATTTGCCTTATTCTCTTTCTCTTCTCCAATATTTGGTGGTGGTAGTATGTTCCTTTTTTGGAAGGGTGCCCTAGAAAATGTCACAAACACACCTACCTACCACATTAATAAATGGGAAATGAGTGTTATGTACTGACAAATGATCTTCATAACAATAGCAAATTCTCTGGTGATATTTAACTTGTTCTTTCCATTTGCAAAATCAAATTTTTTTTTTTTAATTATTCCTAACATCAACTCCTCTGTGGCAGAGCAACAAATAGAAGGAGGGACCAAGCAGGAAGAAAACAGCACTGATGGCATTGTGCAGGGAATTAAAATCAGCTGAAGTAGAACGATTCTGTGATTCTATGGTAAGTGTTAGAATACTGGTTGCAATGTTGTGTTACTATTGTTACTTGGTTTAGTGCATAGATGGTTCTCATTTTTTCTGTACCAGACACGACACAGCGTGGGACTGACAGAGGCGCGGCGCAACCACGCACACAGAGGACCAGAGCGCCTCTCACATCACAGCCATCTTGTACCACCTCTTGTGGTGCTCCAGCTTGCTCTCTCTCCCAACTATTGCCTTAACGTTAGAGCGGCCAGTTGGAAAAAAATGGTAAAGATATCCCTCTGGTGCATTTTTAGGTCTGCACACCTTTTGTTTTTAATCACATCTGCAATTACTGTGAAGTAGAAAAGGAGGTTGGATGGGTCATGCATCTACAAAACTGATATAAAATGTTCCCTCAGGAGAAATAGTTCTTTGCCCCCTGGTGGTGAATTAATTTTGAAAAATATTACAAAACACTTTTAGGAAAATTTACTTGAAATGAAAAAGAAATACTAATTGCCTCACTGAAAGCAAGTAATAATAAACTGCTAAGCAACACTTAATGTGTCAAACATAATTAAGAAAAATCCTATTATGAGCAAGCTCCATCAATCTTTGATAGTCACTGCAGAATAGAACAAAAATAGTTTGAAAATTGTATGATTCCTTCAAGATTTCAAAATCATGTTTCTTTTCTTTTTTTGGGAGGGTTAACACAAATGTCTTGAGACTGTAGTGTAGTCTTGAGAATCCCTGATTTTCAGTGTTCCTGCTGGAAATGGACTATGGGAATTATATTAATTTGAACAGCATCTTTAGATATGCCCCTTTTCAGAGATTAGTAATATTATCCATACATTGAGAGCTCTCATTCTGGGAGACTAGAATAACATGCCCTGGATGAAAATTTTAAAAGAGCTGTACATATTTCTAAAAGCTGTCTAGAGGTTTTCAGCTCGTGTGTGCTGAGCATCTCCATATGTGAATAGACTACTAGGATGTCATGCTTGGAATAGTAATAACAAAATTGACATTGGAAGTCATCCACTTGCAATTTAAACTGCAGATTGTTTTGAAAGGTATCAAGAATACATTGTTTAAAAAGATGGCATAAGCCTTCTAATCACTGATTTTGTTTTGTCTTTTAATTCTTGTGCTTCCAAAACTTCTGCCAAAGACAGCACTCCCCATGTTGATGTTCTTCTTCAGGAAAATACATATTAAAATTTAATGGCAGTCTATTGTTGTGTTATGCAGCAAAATGTTATATATTTGTGCTGGGAAAAGACCATTTATAATGATCAGGGCTTTCACATGCTGGCTTTATAGTATTAGGCTGATATTCCTAAAATGAACCCTCTTCCTATGCCACAGTCTGTGAGTCATCTTGTATGATAGTGTAATGTGGGTTTGGGGTGGTTTTTCAGTGTGGAAAACAGCATCAAGGGTATGGCATGCTCAGCAAGCAGAGATTGTTTGGGTTTTGGCACTAATGATGTTACACGAAAAAAAAGAGAGTAATGTAGCTAAAAGAGACGACTGAGCTGCCCAGACCAGGCACGAATGGGCTATTTCCTAAATAATATTCTTTCATGTCTGATGGACTGTAATAGCTTTCTGGTTTTAGCTCTGTTGCTTTTGCTCCTCTTTCCATTTCCACATTTCTTGCGCATTACTTTGACTTATGCCTGGCCTAAGGTAAGAGCTGGTCTCCGCAAACGGCACGGTCCTCACAAATCCTTCCGTGGGCACGGCTGCTGTTGAGCGGCCCCGTCCCCCCTTCTCTTCCCACTGCCACGCTGGACGTTGCCTTCCCCGCTCGCCGCTCCACTCCTCTGTTCGCACAGCTAAACGCTAAACTGCTTTTGCAAGACGATCTGACTTCAGAAAAAAAAAAAAAATCCCTTAAAAAGGCAACGAGCAGACGGGGATGGAGCCCTGCAGGACGCTCGCAGCAAGGTTACAGCTCCCTCGCCGCTCTGGCAGCACAACCGTCTCTTCCGGTGCGGGTCCTGCGGCGCCCCTGCCAGCTGTGAGACAATTCCTGCCTGCGCTCTGCCCGGCCCCGCTCTGCCGCCCAACAGCTTCCCTACGGCCCTCCGCGCGTAGCTATACCAAGGGCCTTTTCCAGTGCGAAAGCCAGTTTAAGTCGGGCAGTCTCCTGCCCGCTCTGCCCTCTTGTTCTTCCTCCCTCCTCGGGGTTCGCTGTCCCCTCGATGGTGCGGGCGCAGCTGTTCGTGGGCTGTGCTCTAAGCGGGGTCAGTGAAACACGTCTGAGGTCTTCTGCGCGTAGGCGGGTCTTTGTTTTTAAATCTGGATCATTTCAGTAACTTGATTTACACTGTGGCCCACAAAGAGTTGAATTAGCGCAGCTGAGGAGGCAGCGAGCGGCGGCTCAGAGGTGGGAAGGAGCGGCCGGGCCGGGGGGAGGGCGCAGGAAACTCCTCAGCCAGCTTTGTTAGCAGAGGGAACTCCTGCTGCTGGACAGACCCAGGCAGGGCACCCAAACTGAACTGCCCGAGCAGAAAACTGCAATAGGCTGCAGAGCAGCCAGGCTCTTGGATTGCTGGAGATAAGGCTTTATCTTTCGGAAGAAAAGGGGTAGTCCCTTAACAAGCTCTTTCCCCTGGCCGGCCGTCTGCTCTCCATTGGAGACGCCGAACTCGCAGCCTGTTTAGCTATTCACAATACGATCGTATGAATCCTGCTGGGCTTATGAAGCATGTTGGTCTTTCAGTGCTGTTAAAAACGCTAATAGTAACTGGTTCATGCCTCGGGCCTTGGGTGCTACTGTCAATTAGCGTCAGAACAGAGATTTATTTAAACAAATTATTTCTGTATATGCTTCTTTCCCTTACGGTTTGTAAGGTAGAGCTTCGTGGCCGAGTGGAACCTGACTCAGTGACACCTGCCTGTGTGTGCACACTTGGGGCACAGAAAGAAAATGCCATCCTTGCCTTCATAGCTCTCCATATTCTTAAATTAAAGGAGCTGTCCCAGCTGCAGAGGCTACATGCAGGATTCAAAACCTTTCTCTGATCTCCTGGCCATTTAAATGTCATGTCTGAACCACAGAAGAAAAAATACTAATACCTCCCAACAGGAGTAGTTTTAGACAGTGATGAAAAAGCCATGTGTAATCCCCTACCTTTGTGTCAGAGCTCAGAGGAGTGAGATTTAAATCATCCTCACTGGTCACCCAGCTCACGTGTATTGTTGCACAGTGAAGCCAAGCATTGCTGAATTTGATTATGTTTATTTTATATTTTAAGTCTTTCTCTGAAGCTGGGAGAGAGAACTGACTTAAAATTTAACTGATTTATTTTATACTGGGGGAAGCCTAGTGTGACTTGGATCCACTGAAGTGTTGGAGAAGGGAAAAGGACTCCAATGATGCACCCTCATGAAGAAGAAAACAGAAGAATGAGAAGACAATAATATAACATTATTATGGTGGTGCTTACAGCTTTTTAATAGCATTTTCTCCTCCAAATGTCAGTATTTATGCTTGGAGTACAGAGCAATTTTAATGGAAACATTTAAACTAATGTCATAGTCTAGAAATTTTTTAAAAATCCTTTTTAGAAACATTCCATGTAATATTAGGCCTTCTCTTGAAGGGTTTAAGGAGCAGAATAAAAATGAGTATTTAAATTTCTCACTTTGTTAAAAGCAGTTGGGATAATTTAACTATGATGATTTAAATGTAAGAAATCTCTTAAACCTGTATTTTTAATAATCATAATTCCATTACCATTACTGCATTTCCCCCCGCCTATTATTCTAAATTCACATTCCTCTTGACTGAAAGAAACCGTAATTTATCTGAAGAATTCTGAGGAATTTCTTTCAAAATAGCTATCATCTGCTGTGTTCTCAGAAGCCACCTGCAATTTGTGATCAGTGTTAGGACAGTTTTTCGTAGTCTCAGTGAAATGGAATAGGTGACCTGCTTTTGTCAGATTTTTTGAAGGCAATTTTAAGAGTTTCAGCAAGAGCAGCCAGAGGTGAATTTTGAAAGGGGTCATTTTTCATAACAAATTCCAAATGGTGAAAAATCAGATCAAGGTAACAAATGCTTCTCCTCAAGGTTGATATTGCATTAGATCAACTTAACTAAGGAGGCTTAGAAGCTAATGAGGCAAAAGGAAGTAGATACAGAAAATACGGAATGAGTCAGAAGGAAAGGAAAACTTGGAACTATTTATTAAGGGGAATGAAATGAGGGTTAATCTCACATTTTAAAATTTCTTTCACCTGGTTTAAAAATAATACTACTTTATTGAACTCTTCATTTGCCCTGGTTTCTGAGGGCATTTTGCATCTTTAAACTTTGTTCTACAACCTTATTAGTAACTAACTGTTTGAATCCAAAGCTGGTATTTTTGTGCAATAAAGCTTGAGGCTTGAAAGCAAGGAGAATGTAAATATACTGGGCAACAAATTTATGCTATGGATACAGGTGTGCAAAACAGAACAGAATAAGAAAATAAGTATATGGGAATAAACTGATCTATACCGGGTTTAGTTACTAGAGTCAAACAAAGCAGATCATAAATGAACTAGCCCATGACTTTCTCTGTACTTTGTCATTCTCTAGAAAAGGACTATGTTTTTGGCTTTGTAAGCAAGTGGAAGGAACATTTTTAAAGATGATCAGAATGAACAGTTAAGTGCTCCTTTTAAGAAGGGTGAATTAAAAGGCGTCTATGTAAGACACTGTTGGCTAAATTACAATTTCCTGGCAAATGGCTTTAGGTGTCTTTTCAGAAAGCAGAGCCGGAGGCAGACTTATGAGCCTAAAAGCCCAGTGGGCATGCATATGGGATATGGAAACATGAGTTTAAATATCAATCTAATTAATATTTAAATAGTTTATACAAAAGGGAACAGTTTCAATAGAAGAGAATACCTATGACTACTCTATACTTTATGAGTTGGAAAATTGATAATGGTTATGTTGGTTCAAGTCCTTACTCTGAATTAATCAGAGTGTATTTTAAAGGCACATCTTGCTATTCCCATGGAGTATTCAAGGCAGTGCTCTACTATAGTCATTCTGTAAATGGTGGCCAGCTCCTCTTGGGTGAATTCAGGTGCAGATAAGATTGGCATTTGGGTGGATTTTTTTTTTTTCCTAATTGCAAAAAACTACTTTCTGAACTCGATTGAGTTCATGGAGATTTTTGGGATGAGTGAATCCATCTTTTCCTAAAGATTGCCATAGTGAGTTACTAATCACGCCTAGCTGTGAGACAGAGGAAACACTTGGGGTGTGCCAAGAAGTCTGAACGTGCCAGAGAAAAGTGATTTAACGCTGATAATTTGTATTGTTCATCCATTAGGTTTCCATCTGATTTCTCGTCTGGCGCTCAACGTGAAACATTTCACATTCATTTAAGCGACGAGCGAAAGGTCCGGGGGAAAACACCTGAAAAATCTGCTTGATACTAACCATACCGTGGAGTGACTTTAGGGTAAATCAGGTTGCAATAACCAAACACGCCCTTAAGGAGTTAATATTAAGACAGAAAATCGGGAGACGATATAGAGCGAAGGGGACGAGGAGGCGGGGGAAGAGGGGGAGGGAGGCAGAAGCCCCGCATCGCCACGGTCAGC
>VWZG01004483.1:348759-474221 GCA_013396735.1 Grallaria varia | reverse complement strand
CCGCCCCACACCGCCACCCTGGCCCCCCAGCACGGCCCCGTTCCCCCTCCGGCCCCTCGGCCGCTCTCCTGGCGCTGTCACCCGCACCCTGCCCGGCCTCCCGGCTCCCGAGGCTCAGGCCAGCGCTCCTGTCCCTTCCCAGCCTCTCCCTTCCCACCGCGGCGGCTCTGTCTCCTTCAGGTACTGCTCTGTTTCATCCCCTTCTGGCCCCACCGTAAATCAGCCTTCCCTCTCCAGCTGTACCTTTGTGTGTTCCTACTGCCTGTTGCTCTTCTGAATATATTTCTTTTCTCCAAATGCATCTACAGACAGACAGAAGTAGCTTCCTGGCTTCTTTCACTTCCTATGCATATTGTCAGTGTGTTTGTTTCTCACTTTTCCCTCATTCTGTGTAGCTGCTGGTTACTTAAGATTGTGCACCTCCATGTGTTCTGGCTCATGTTTTCTCTCACGGGTGCCATGTGGTAGACTGTGACCTTTTGCTATGGTAGTGGCTTGTAGATTGTTATATTTGTTTACTTGCGGTGTATCTTGGTTGTTGTGCATGGTTTTCACCTCTCTTTGATAAGTGACACCGAAGATTATCTTAAATCATTTATGATGCACCTTTGGTTAATTTTCATGCCAGTGTAGTCAAGGCAGGAACTCCTGTATCCCATTGTTGTTGTGTATATTTTAGATGCACTTGCTAGTTTTGCTGCTGCTTGACATGTTCAACTCATATCATTTGTCCTGGCTCCCACATGATGCCTTACCTTCTCCCTAGAAGGTCTCATTGTGTGACCTTGCTCAATGTCTCTTCATGCATCTTAACGATTTCTTTGACCCTTTCTTCCAGTCAGTGTTCCTCTCCTCAATAATGAAATATACTATTCTTTGTAATCCGTTACTTCACCCTGACTCCCCATAAGATATCTTGTTCTTTGTCTCTTAGTACATTCTGTACCCCTACTACATTCTCTCCAGTACTACATTCCCGTGAGTGATCCTTCTATTCAAATTGCTCCTCTGACAACCTTGACGTTTATTCTGATGTAGTTCCTGTAGTTTTTGAGAATAATATATTTTCAGGTGCATTTCATTAGGGCCATGTCTCCGAAGAGAGGGAAGATGTCTGCAATATCTAAGGGTCCAGTTTTGGAAATTGCTGGCGGTGGTTGTTAATGATAGTGGAAGGATTCTGAGTAAATCTCATCTCTTTCTTTCCTTTATCCCTTCTTAAGCTCCGATGTTATCGTATATATAACACAGCAAACACTGTTACCCAAGTTTCACTTTCATGAGCCTTAAAATCAAGATGTTAATTTCTCAAAGACAGTTTTAGTGTTTGATAATGTAGGGATACAAAAACTTTCTTTGTTTCAGTTAGTGATGTTCAGATCTGGTATGCAGCTCTTTGTTATCATCCTCCACAATCCTTTTTTCTAGGACTGAATCTGTACCTTGTGCTATATGTTTAGCAAAATATGTTAATTTTAGCATGGAGATGTTCTACTAGTTCACACTTCCAGTTATAAAGGAGAACTTATATCACTTGTAAGGTATGAGCAAGGAAAAGGTGGTGGAAGTCCAACACAAATGAAATGAAGTTTTGTTCATTAAAGTGTGCGCATAGTGTGAGATGCTTTGCACATGCAGTGGAATAGACCTGTGTGTACAGTAATGCAGTACACAGTGCTGAAGTTGAGCTTCAGTAGGAATTTGTAAGCATTGGAAGATGCTGTACAGCCTTAGAGGTTCTTTCACACTGTTTCTGCTCCTTGCTTCTCCAGCTCTGACCTACCGAAAACTTCCAACAAGATCCTGAAGCAGGATTTTGATTTGCAGTGACTCGCTAGGCAGCTGCAGCAGTTTGAGTTACCTTATGAGAAGGGTAACTGGTCTTGTGATGGGTTCAGGGGAGTGCACAAATCCCAGGTGTGCTGTATCCTACCTTGGATGTTCTAACACAAAACTTCCTTTTACCATAATGTCTCAATGTGCTGTTTGCATGTTTCTTCAGATTTTCTGCTATTTTTTAATACCGTGGTTCAGTAGAGCTTACTGTTTGTTTTCTGTGTTGTGACTGTTTTAGTTAGGATGCTTTTGACCAGGATGCACTTCTTGTAATTCTGGTGCTAGTGGTTTCATTCCCTGTTCTCACATGGTTTTCTTGGCATTTTAGTACAAGCGAGTCAGTGTGTGTGACAATAGCCTTTGTGGCCAAGCCTTTGGACTGTTTAATTATCTTTCATTCATCGAAGCTTGCTTCCCCCATCCATTTCTATTTCATTGCCTTGTATCATGCTCTCATAGTTCCTTCTTCCTTCATGTACTGCTGGGGGAAGGGAATACTTCTCCTTTACACAGGATGGAACTTCTTTGTCTGAGATATGGATGCTCAACTATGTTTGTTAACAGTAGTATATCAGGGCTGCCAGTTTTTTTCTGAACATGTCATCTTGTGTTCTGAAAAAGTATAGGGAATGACTCCAACACTTCCTTAAGGCATTGAAGCAGTTTAGGTTTTGATGGGAGAGTTGTGGCACTGACTGCTTGTTGAACTCATATGCAATGTCAGAAGCTGATGTTGACCTCAGCTGACAGGGTGCAGAAGGCATTGTGGGATGTTCTATAGCTCTCAAGCATGCTTTGATGAAGCCTCTGGCTGATGGAATTTTAAATCAGATTGGAGAGAAATGATGATTTTTTTGGTTTTGTTTCTGCTCTATGCTTGCAACAGTATGGGGTTTGTGTTTTGTCATTTCAAGAACCTTGTGAAAGCCTCTTGGCATTGTTAGGTAACTCGTCCAGCCCTGGTAGGGTGTTAGGTTGGAGCTGCTGTGGTGTTTGGTGTTTTCTACGATCAATGACAGAGATAGAGGTTGGTGTAAAGGAAGTGATTTTTGTTGTGATTGTGAATGTGGAATGACAAAGGAAGAGTGAGATTGTGAATTCCTTGGCTGCTTGATAATTGACCATAGTATGTGATTTCACAGAGAGGTTGACTGAGCAATCTGCAAATGCTTACAGAATGGTCGGTGTTGGAAGGGTCCGTTTTATCCAACTCCCAAGTGTTAGAGCTGAGCACCTAGATTAAGAAGTATCTAAATTTTGTGCAGGGACACAATCTATCCCTTTGTTTGTACATCAGACCTAGTGGTAATATAGCATAAGAAAAAGTCTTGGGTTGTTATATTGTTACTAGGGTTGTTCTGAACAATGTGAGAATGGCACTACCTTCCCTTTCTTTGGTGGTTCTTAAGTTGATGATGTGATTAAATGAAAAAGCTCATTTAAAATATTACTGTTCTCCCAAAATTTGACCTAGCAGAGCAGGGAGATAAGATAAACTTTGGCTTGAAAAAAGGTTACATTTCTCTGTTCCCCAAGTGGTTACTGAAGAAAATGGAATCATGAACTCTTGACAGATCAGATGTAATAATCATTTCAGTAATCACTTCAGTATAGCCAGTTTCAAACCAATAAGGGGAACAGAACGAAATAGTAATCTTCCGAAAGCTCAGGTGAAGCAGCAGAATTAAACTAGAGGTTATACACACTCAGTAATATGATGATCTGTTACCAGAGAATGAGAACATATAAATGTGATGTCAACTTCTTGAAAAAATTCTAGGATGATCTGAGGAGCTACTAGCTTGTATGGTGGATAAACAAATTGGTGAAGTTAATTTCGTTGTCTTTTACAGCTTTCAATAGCTGATACCTGCATGAATATGATACTCTCTGGATAAATCAACTTGATATGATTTGAACTTGTGGATCTCCTTCCCAAAATATGCTTTTGATTGTAACTTGTTGGTATGGCTTCAAGGGAATTACCTGCTTCTCCACTCTTTTTGGCTTGCAGCAAGGAATGAAGGCACTACAGGCCTCTGAATGTCTTTTAAAACTTTGTGATGTGGTTCTTGGATAGAAGTGATCTGATAAAAAAATTTTTAGGAAATGTTTTTTTTGGAAGTTGTGTTA
Organism: Grallaria varia; assembly: GCA_013396735.1. Classification (NCBI taxonomy): domain Eukaryota; kingdom Metazoa; phylum Chordata; class Aves; order Passeriformes; family Formicariidae; genus Grallaria; species Grallaria varia. The sequence goes on along the minus strand of VWZG01004483.1, from coordinate 470,252 downwards.
AAATGCCTGAGCTGTGTTGCTGGAACTGGCCTGTATGGCACAGTATGTCCTGTGTCAGTTAGGACCAAGGAATGTCTGAATAAGGCTTTGCCTTTAAAAGAATGGGTTGGTATTGGAAGTTCCACTAGGCCTGTGCAGTGTGTGGAAGCTAACACAGAAAGTTTCCCTTATCAACCTTTGAGGTAGTAAAAGGGGCCCTGATGGCTCAGATTCCTGAGGGAGAATTAGCATAGGTGGGACTCTACTGGCCAACACTCTGGATAAATACAGAACCTCTGAAAAGTGTTGTGAGAGGTATTTTTTCAGTATTGGCTTCTGCTTTCCTTGTGGCATGATATTTATTTTGAAGCAGGCTCTAATCCATTTGTGTGGCTTTGATATTGAGAACTAAGAGTGTTTTTTCCCTGTCATTGCAAGATGATGCATTTGGTAGATGATGCTGCAGCACAAAGTCAGAACTGCACGTACAGAACCTGATTTTGGTCTGACAGCCTGTGGCATGTTGGTATGTTAGAAACTCCCAAGAAAGTGCAAGGCAAGAAAGCCAAGGAGTTGGATTTCTTTGGCTGTGGGAAGCCACAGCCTCTCTAGATGATCTGGATGTATTGGGCTAATAGGCTACTTTCAGGAATGTTGGAACAGAGGAACTGTTGTATGCTGTGTAAAGTAGGAGGACCTGACAGAGTTGTCTGTAGAATGTAACGTTTGGTGCTGAGGAATTGGTTTCCATACTGTTTGCATTTCAAGGATTTTTTTCTTGTTGTTGTTGAACGAATTCCAGGCTGGATGCATGGACTCAATGCCTGTTTGTGCTCCTGGTTTCACATCTTACAGTTCAGTCCTATCCAAAAGAATGGTGCTTATCCACTGTGGGACTGTTTCATGCTATGTAGACAGTAGATACAATAACGGAATTTGCTTTACATGTGCTGTCCTGGTCTGCACTAAAAGAAAATGAGGTAGGTGTGCCTTTAAGACTATAGTTTACAGTAAATGGCTGATGCTGGGATTTGTGTCATTGCATTGCCCTATAAGGAACCTTACCAGGAATGAACACCACGAAAATGGTGCGGCTTTTATGGTTATTATAAAGTGTTACTGGAGACGAGAGAAAATTCTCAGTAATAGGGTTTACACGGTCTGTTTTATGCAAGTGCATTGGTTGATGACATGACATATTATCCCTGCAGTTCTTAAGTTGTGAATTCATGTGTTATGTAAGTAAAGTTCTTGGATGTAGATTTGGCAACCTATTTTTCAGAAAGAATGTCAGTCTCTGGAGTTGTCAGTGTTGTATCATCTGGCGGTTCAGTATTTCTGGCTTTGAACAGGTGGCTGTCCAGAAAAAAGTCTAGATAGAACTGTTTTTCCTGTAGAACTTCTGGGGAACTTTGAGTACATAGAGTAGTCCCCTCAAATGGGAAGAAGCATGTGAGAGAGAGCTGTATCTATTCAAGGAGTACTCTCAAGGCCTTTTCAAGAACAGCCTTCCTGTACCCATACAGTTCTTCCCTGGCAGGCAAGGTGCACATAAGTAGGGCAGGGAATGAGAAATATAGAGGGATAGCCCTGAAACTCAGGAGTTTGTTTGTTCTTTCTGGTAACAAGCTGCATTGCACGCTATAGACATATTTTGGTTGCTCTTCTAACACTTCAGACTGTTCTCCTTGCTGCTTTTTAAGGTTAATGTATATGGGTGCAGTGTTACTAACATGGAGTGTGCATTATCTGCAAATGTTTTAGAGAAAATCTAAGTTGATGATAGTGCTTCAGTCTTCCAGGCTCTGGAAGTATTTGATCTAGTGAGGCAGAGCTTCACACACATGCAATTATAACATTACTTTTTCAGATGATTGTGTCAAAACTATGAGCTGTAGGCTATTCTTGCTTTGTTTTGTAGGATTATTTTGTCTTGCATGACGAATAGGATATTCATTGTGACCTTCAAAAGTCTTGTGCCATGAAATGACATGGAGCCATGTAGCAGCTTTGTGTCTCAGTTACAAATTTTTGAGGAGGCAAAGTTGTTTTGCTAGTGATTGAACAACATGTCTAATGGTCTCCGCCTGTTTCACGATTGTTGTCTACTTCTTGTTCAAAATACATGTTAAGGATATCTGATTTGGAAGTCATTAGATTTTAATGCACTGTCAGGTGCAAAATCAAGAGTTCTCGGTTGGAAAGATGAAATATGTTTCAATTTTCTTGCTCTAAATTTTCAAAAATGATTAACTTATGTAATACACAACTAGGTGATGGTAATAGCAAACCTTTATTTGGATAGTGAGGGAACTTAGTAATTCCTGAAACTGCATTTGTTTTAAGCCTGCAAATATACTGTCAGTGTCGAGGCAGTAACAGTCCATTGTACCAGTTCAAACAAAAATAACGTTAGAAAATCTGGGTTTGTTTCTAGTGGCTTTAGCTGTAATCTCAGTTCATTCCATAAAAGTAATTGTGTGGGTTTTTTCCTCAGTATGCTATCGCAACAAAATTTGGCGTCCCTTCGTGGTTTAAAACTTCCTGTTCGAGTCTGTTACGTCTAAGTTATACATGGAACTGAGATATCCAGCAGTTCTGGAAACCCTGCTTTTCCTAAAAGTTGTAAATTATTAAAATTGTGTGAAGTCATCATTGCGATTATTCACTTGGATCCTATAGAATGAAGTTTATCTGAACTGTGGAGTAGTTTAATTGCTCCAATTTAATTTAGTTGCATACCATAGAGAAAAACTGCTCCATCTGTAACTGAGGATGGTGCAGGATATGAGGTTTTGTGTGTTTTGTTTTGGTTGTTTTTTTTTTTTTTAAACAGTGCTGAACTTTCAGGTAAACTGCTGACGGATAATATATTCTGTTCTGTAAGAGCTCTGCTCTGATGTTTTTGTTCGTTGCTGTTGCATATAAAAGTGATTGAAACATCTAGACATGTAAAGCTGACATTTCCCATAAAAATGGGGTTTCTGTATTGTTGCCTGTTAAATTTCTGCTTGGAATTTGTCCAAGAAAATCCAGGGGCTTTTTTGCTTTCATTGTTGTTTCCTTTCTTAAAGACACAAAAATGTTTCAGAATCTATCAATTTTAGTAGTTTTAAAGACATTTAACCTCCCCTGACAGTTCATTCATATAACACTTTCCTGATTTCTTTCAGGTTATCTTCTCTCTTGCTGTGTAGAAGGACATACGGCAATAGGAAACTGCTATATTTGGGAACCCAAGGGAACTAACATTATGCAAGGTGCAGTGAAAAGAATAAAACAAGTCTTGAATTGGGTTTTTTTCTGTCTGCAGCAGCAGTAATGTTTCAGCTATTTTTCTTTATACTTCTTGCTTTTTTTTTGCTCCTTTAAGAATGTATCCATAATAGCTTGATTTTCAAATTGCAGAAATAAAAACTGGGATTTGTTTTTCCCCTTGAAGTTCTGTGTTTGACCTGTAATTCATTGAAGGGAGTGACCTGTTTCTTGGTGAGGCATGGCAGGTAACCTTTGCTGGTGGCCTCTGGTGCTTTCACAAGCCTGTATGTTTTATGCTTGTTCCTTTGCTGAAGTTTTCTTGCATGTGCCTGTGTTGGTAGCTAAAACAGCTACAAAATCGATGTAACATGGGGTTTTGTAAGCAACCTCCTGGTGGCCTTTTACTGCTTGGCTGCTGCAGATTGTGGTCAGACGTTTGTTTGTAAAGTTGTCTAAAGAAAAATCTTAGAGACGGCCTTCATTTCATTCTATTGAATGATAAACCTTGTATGCTTAATCTAGAGTAATCATAGAATCTTAGAATTGATTGGGTTGGAAAATACCTCAGAGATCATCAAGTCCAACCCTTGGTCCTACTCCAGTCTGTTTACTAGATCATCTCACTCAGTGCCATGTCAAATCTCAGTTTAAAAACCTCCAGGGACGGTGAATCTACCACCTCTCTGGGCAGGCCATTCCAATGCCTGATTACTCTCTCTGTAAAGAATTTCTTTCTAATATCCAACTTAAATGTCCCCTGGCAGAGCTTAAGCCCGTGCCCCCTTGTCCAATTGCTGACTGCCTGGGAGAAGAGACCAAGCCCCACCTGGCTATAACCTCCCTTCAGGTAGTTATAGAGAGTGATGAGGTCACCTCTAAGCCTCCTCTTCTCCAGACTAAACAACCCCAGCTCCCTCAGCCTCTTCCCATAGGACTTGTGCTCCAGTCCCTTCACCAGCCTTGTTGTTCTTCTCTGGACCCGCTCCAGCACCGCAATATCTTTCCTGAACGGAGGGGCCCAGAACTGAACACAATACTCAAGGTGTGGCCTCACCAACGCAGAGTCCAGGGGCAGGATCACTTCCCTGGTCCTGCTGGCCACGCTGTTTTTAATACAGGACAGAATACCATTGGCCTTCTTGGCCACCTGGGCACACTGCTGGCTCATATTGAGCTTCCTGTCAATTAGTACCCCCAGGTCCCTTTGTGCCTGGCTGCTCTCCAGCCACTCTGTCCCCAGCCTGTAGCGCTGCATGGGGTTGTTGTGGCCAAAGTGCAGGACCTGGCCTTGCTGAACTTCATCCCATTGGAATCAGCCCATCTCTCCAATCTATCCAGATCCCTCTGCAGAGCCCTCCTGCCCTCCAGCAGGTCGACACTCCTTCCCAACTTGGTGTCATCAGCAAATTTGCTGATGATCGTCTCAATCCCCTCATCTAAATCATCATTAAAGATGTTAAACAGGACTGGAGCCAACACTGACCCCTGGGGGACACCACTGATGACTGGCTGCCAGCTGGATGCAGCCCCATTCACCACCACTCTCTGGGCCCAGCCCTCCAGGCTGTTCTTAACCCAGCAGAGTACACTTGTCCAAGCCATGGGCTACCGGCTTTTCCAGGAGTATTTTATGGGAGACAGTGTCAAAGGCTTTGCTGAAGTCTAGATAGACCACATCCACAGTCTTAACCTCATCCACCAGGCGGGTCACCTGATCATAATAGGATTTTACAATTTTTTTACAAATGGATTTCTCATTAGATCTAGGGAAGACTGTGGCTCTAACGGAGATGTTTGGAGGTATCTATGGTGCTATTTTAACTTTAGGTATGTGATAAAATTCTAAAAATAAAATGACAATTCAACATATAAAATGATCCTTTGTTGGGTTGGTGCTTCTCGTGTTCTCAGCAGAGGTGGTAACAAAGAGCCTGTGGTGCAGTTGAGCAGGTGAGCCAGTAGGAATGAGAGTATTAGGTGGTAAAAAGTGGTTTTTTTCATCTCTAAGAAGGAGTCCAATATACATTAATTTCCTCCTTTTGTTCATTTTAATACCTGAAATGTCTTGGTTTTCCACAGCATTCTAGTGGGCTAAGAAAATTCACACATTAGAAGATTTTCTTCTTGCATTTGTAATTTTGTCCCCCTCCAGTCTAAAATTGTTGGTTTTCTCTAAATTATGAGGAGATTCGGTGTCTCTGGATTTGTTTTGCTTATTGTTTGTTTGTCTGTCAGCCTTGTTTGGATGTTACTAGCTCTGTATGAAAGTGATTTGTAAACAGTTTTATGTAGGTGGAAATGTGTTGTACACATGGTATATGTTACAGCTGTGCAAATGACAACACATTTAAAAGCAGAATTGTGTATTCCTGAGCTCTCAGATGAGGGATTGCTTAAGTGCAGATTTCTTAAATGACCTGGTTTGCAGGCCTTGCAAACTGTTCTTGATGTCAAATGAGCAGTAGGATGAGAAGTGAAGAAAATTCATAAACAGTCTCTGATAGATGTGAAGTTCTTCCTTCTCAGTGTTAAACTTGTGGAGAAAACCAGAAGATGCACAGGAGCTGCTGAAAGTAAGTCACTCTGCAATCTTTTTGTGACTGAAGAGGGAAGGAAGAACAAGAGAAGTCTTGCCACGTGGACTGTGGACTATAATTCTGAAATCGGACTCCAGTGCTAAAGTACTTTTCACTTGTTGAAGAAAGCATTCAGTGTTGATAAGAAAGGTGTGCAAAAGCGTTATTACACAGATTTGGAGTGAATAGCTTCTCCTTTAATGGGCAAAAATTGTTTTTGCCTATCCTTGAAAATATTGCAAATGATTTTTTTAAATCTGATTGATCAATGTTTTGTTCAATTTCAGACTTGATTTAGGCTAGTTTTTATATTAATAACCACCATTTCATAATCGGTGATTCTTCTAGTGTTCTTCCATGGGATGTAAATACTGTGATAGGAGAGTAGAAAAGCTGTATGCCATTTAACTTTGTGACAGTTGGCAATCATATTATTAATTGCCGTACTGGACATTGTGTCTAACGCTGGCTGCTACAGTGTTGCAAACTAGAAAAAAATCTGTAAAATTTTCCTATATGGAAACCTCTTCCTATTTCCTATTAAGAATTCTTAATAATCTTATTCAATTCAAGCGTTTCTTTCAGTTGATTAAAAATTTGAAATAAACTTGTTTTCCAGCCTGAGTCTACCTACCTACTGAATAAAAGGTATTTCTTGTGTCAATTTGTAACATATGTGGCTTGTAGTTTCTGTTCTACTGCATATTTTTCTAAATCTGCTTCAGTAGGTTTTCCACATTACAGGCTAACCCAACAACATTCAAAACAAAATAATGAATTTTAATGTTGGATTGTGTTTGTTGAGAATAGTATTTCAACAATAGTTGAAATATAGATTGAGGGAATCAGCCAATCACTTGTTTCTTGCAGCTTGCAATGATGAAAGAATAAACCTCTTTTGGACATAAGTTATGTACCATATTTAAAAGTTAGGAATAGCTGACATACTCCTTCTCAGTTATATAGTACAGAGTTCCCATTCTGGAGTGCACCAGTACTCCATTTAGTAAATATTTTTGGTCTTTGTGTTTTCTGGTTGAGTAATACTAGGTGCTTAACTAGAAAGCACTTTTGTTTTTCGGGGTTTTTTGAAAATCTAATCGACTGCTGGACAGATAGAGACTAACCTATCAATGAGTTAACTACTCAGTAATTTCATCAATCAGGATAATTTAGGCCTTTCACACACTTATACTTACCTTTCTTACCTACAAATGGGTATAATTTTTAGACACCTTAATTTTTTGGTGAAGGTACAGACTGCTGGTTAGTGAACTTAGATTTAAGGACAATAGCTGAAGTAGATCAGTAGCTTACTGGTTTTCAGGGCCCTGTGATGCACTGGTTGAAAAATCACTGTCTATGTATAGTTAGATATTCTTTTGAATGCTGCAGCGAGATATTCTTTTTGTCCCTGGAGACACCTACTTCTTTTCTTTTTAAATTTTTGTCTTTTCCTCACTGGTGTCATGCCCTATGGCTTCTGAAGAGGATTGATGTTTTGGATAAACTTATATCCTTAAGAAATAACGTGATTTTTAAAGTTATTTGCAAATGAGAATACTAAACACCCTTGCATTGTCTTTGTTGCAAATGCTTAATAATTGTCTAGTATTGTGTCTCAAGTGATGCATCCTGGTGCCTGTGAGGGCCTGTTTTCACTCCCTGTATCTTGGTCTCCCGTTAGGATGCTCCTCCATGTCATCCATAAGTTCCTTAGATGCCTTCAAGGAGTGCTGGATGCTGTCCATGTGCTCTATCTGGTTTCCTTTCATATTAATTATATACTTCTGTATAACCTTTGCAGTTTTCTTAAATAAAAACAATAAAGCTGGTGGCAGTAGATGGTGTCATGTGGGAGCGCATGTGAACTTGACCATGTTTTACAGTCCATTTGCCCCCTGTACCTCTCAGCCTCCACAGGCTTTGATCAACAATGTTCAAAGGTGCCTTCCTGGTGGTGCCTTTCAGTCTGGTGCTGTAGAGTGGATTTGTAGAACAGTCAGCAGCGTGTCTTGGATCACATAATGGTTATAAATGCCAGCTGCAAGCTCTGCTCTGTGTAGGCAGGGTGCAGTTAAATGCAGCAGTCTCACCTATGCTGAATCTTTTATGTCTCGCTTTTTGCCAGATCACTTATTTTGGCATTCCCTTGCTAGTGTCTGGTATCTACCCAAAACATGTAGAGTCTCACCTATGAACTGTGGAATTTCACTGCATGTTCGGCTCTTCAGGTTGTCATTGAAAATGCCGAGTGAAGCCAGTCCCAGCACCAGTCCCCCAGCAGGATACCTTTCAACTTCTTATTCTTTGCCCTGAAAACTGGCCGTTAAACTTTGCTTTTTGTATCCCGTTCAGTGATTTTCTATTTGTAAGACTCTTTCCTCCCATCTTGTGGCAGCTTAGTATCTTTGATAGCCTTTGGTGTGGAACCTTGTCAAAAGCTTTTTCAAGAGTGGACTGTACTGTGTCTTCTGGACCTCCTTTCTCTGTCCTTGCTGCTGCATTCCAGTGCCTCAGCTAGGTTAATGAGGCAGGTTTTCTCTCTTCAGAAGTCATGCAACATTTTTTCCCATAGACCTGCTTTATCCCTTTCTGCAGTGACTTTATTTGTATAGCACCTGCTGCCTTCTGTAAGGGTGATGACAGTTTCTGGTCTGTAATTCCCAGTATCGTTTCTGGGATTGGTTGGTTTGGTTTTTTTTCTAATGTGTGTAGCAGGCTGCCAGGTTCCCTGGTGGCAGTTTTTTTCAGTGCTGGGTTACCTTCCTCACCTGCAAGTCTGCAACTCTGTATTTAAATTTCATTCAGCAGTCTCAGGTAAAAGCCATGGTTCTGTTGACTTCTTAGCTTCTAATTGGTCTCTTTGGAGTATTATGTCATATGTTTATTTCAAGTTGAATTAGATTCTCTTGACCTCTCTACTGCAAAGAATGTGTTGATGTGGGAATCTTTTGAACATCTCCAACAGGGAAGATTCATTAAATAAATTATTAAATTGCATGATTGTTGATTTGTTCCTGAATGAAGCTTTTCATAGTTTCATCATTAGTCAGTCTGTAGCATCCTGGTTTTGATTACATTTAAAGAAATAAAAGGGTTTTGAAAATCAAAGAAATTGCCACTCTAGTTTGCTTGGGCAAATACAAAAGTCTTTGGTAAGATGTTGGAAAGAAGTAGTCAATATGTTTTTTTAGCTGTGCATTCCATGTATTCTTATGGAACTGGCACAAAAATCCACCACATTGCTCTTGTAGTTATTGACCGTAAGAGGGAAGAGTAGCTGCTGTTACACAGTTTTCCTGTTTGATTAACTGCTACCCATGAATGATTAAGCACATTTTCATAGGAACTCAGGCCTTTAACTGAGATATCTGGAGGGAGTTCAGGAATAAATCATCTGCTTCTGGTCCCTTTGCTTTAGTAACTATCCTTAACTCTATAACACCACAGTCTTGGACAGTAGTTCTCTTTTCAGAAGATGGAGGGCCTTGGTTTGTGTTAATGCTTGAGTAAGACTCAAGCAGAGTTGTTCCTTTATAGCACAGTAATTCTCCAGATTTATTAATTCTGTAGCAGGGTTCTTACTGTGATGTTGTGATGTACTTAAGTGTCTTATTTTAAAAACGAGGTTATTTTACTCCAGTTGTTCTAATGATGGTACCACATACAAGCTATGTCTTTGCTCATTGCTACTGGTTTAAGCAAGATTTTCATATTGCATTGTTTGTTATATAAATCAGTGAAGACTTCAATTTTTGTGCTTTCTATAAAATTCTGAGGAGGAACATGACAGGATTTTATGAAATACCCTCACTTCTAGGAGCTTTTTAAAAGGGAAAAGCTTGGTGAGATAAATTTTGCAGAAGAAAACTTGTTTGAAATACAGGAACTTTAATTGGATATATTAAAGCTAAAATTTGCATTGCATAAAATGTATTGAATTTCAAGGGTTTAGTATAGTTCGTTACTGTAAAATCAATTTTCTTCTAAATAAAGTTGAGGAGTTGATCTGTTTATTGTTCAGAGACATGATAAACTCATACTTCTAGGTACTATCTAAAGTAATTGAGTCATATCTCTAATCCTAGGTGTTGCTTCTGTGCTATGCGTGTGCCTTGACTGTCATCAAGAGATGTGAATTTAGGGTAGACCCTGCTCTTCGCTAACATCTACATATCTGAAGTGATAAACTGAGAAGTCAAGTCTTGAGAACACAAAGAAACAGTATCTAGGAAAAAGTGTGGAGTAATGAAAGATTAAATCAGACTCTTTTCTGGGAAGTGTAAGTTTGTAGGTACAAGGTGTTTGGTGCAGAGTTCAGATGGACAGTTTCATAGGAGAAGTGGTGGTGGTGATAAATATTTTCTGTTTTGAGCTCCTTTAACAGTTGGATCTGAGATCATCCCTTAAAGGCTCCAATTTTTCATAGCAAATTGCAATATGTAGTTGTGATTGAGCATTTAGTTTGCAGCTGATTTCTATCACACATGCCTTAGCTTCATCTTGATTTTTGGGTAAAACCATAATGTTTAATTTATCAATCTCTGAAGATGTAAGTTTGAGGAGACTGTTTAAATCCAAAATGTTTAGGTAATACTACATTGTCCAGCAAAAAAAGCAATAGAGTTGGAGAGAACATGCTTGAAGTAAAAATCATACCCCAACAATAAAGAACTTAAATCTTGATACTACACTTCCCATTTCAAATCATGATGTTTAAAAGTTTTCAGTACAAAACATTTGTTTGCATTCATTTTGTAGTATCTGAAGTCTAAAAAGTAAATTAGAACACCTTGTGTTTAAAAAGAGCTCTTCATAGATTGCCGTTTTGCATGCTTCTCTAATACTTCTCTTGCATACTTCTGAATGTATTTGTGAATATAAACACTGTTTAACACTGTATATGGATATCTCTATTTTCTCTCTAAGACATAATTTCATTTGTCTTCCATGTGTTTGACTTCCTCAAAGTTCAGATTTTTAACACACAAAAAACTTTCTTAAAGAGAAAATCCAACTGGTATGATTTAGACAACTGTTAATAGAGGCATGGTATCTTCTTAAATTTCTGACCTAAAGGAAGCCGAAGGCTGTAAAATGTTTTTTTCACTTCTGGAGTATGTGAGATGCATTCCTGTAGCTTCTCTGCTCTCCTCTAACAGATTAACTCAAAGGCACTGTCATTGAATTAACGGTATCCCATTATTATCAGGGTATTGGTTATCCTGTCTGCTGTCATGAGATATGAGAGCCTTACATGACAGTTGGTTAGACGTGATCGGATTGATACTATGGCCAGGAAAGACAGTACTGGACTAGGCTGCTTTCAGAAATTGATTTCTCAGTCAAGATAGAATTGTATCTTGATCAGGTATTCAATATTTTACAATTCAACTAAGACAAATATACAAACTATTTCCCATTCCAGCTGCAACTATAGAACTCACTGTTATCATAAAGACTAGCACCCACCCCCTCAGCTTACACAGGGTTTGCTTGTGGAGTCTCAGACTGTTTGGCTGCAAGCCTGAAAGGAGTACATATATTATAGCCATTGCCGTTCTTCATCTAAGTGTCAGATTCACATGGCAAGCTGGTGAGATGATTATTTTCATTGTTCTTAAAGGAAAGATTGCTCAAATAGAGGTGCCTTTTGGACTCTCCACTGGCAAGGGATGTGTGGATAAAAAAATTAGTACACAAAAAAATACCAGCCCCTCCCTCCGAACAGTATCTATTGATGGATTTAGGAATGAAAGTAAGAATGCTTGAAGGGATGGTACCTCGTGTAAGTTGGTAAAGCTGGAAAATAACAATTATACTGCCATGCTAAAAATCTGGTCTTTTGTCCGGTTATATAGTGAAACCAGTATGCCACTTAAAATGAGATGTTATGAACCTTGAAGTGATGGTCAAAAGAAAAATTAAAGAATCCTTGAGGGATGTTATTCTTAGAATATCTGAGCAATCAAAATATGAAAAATCTCCAGTCAGTGTGTTGCGAAATGTGAGAATTAACAGATCCCTTCCCTGCCTCCATTTGTTGTTGGGAGGGGGGGTTATTGTTGATTGTTTGTGTGGGGGCTTTTGTTTTCTTTTGCTTTTTGGTTTGGTTTTTTGTGTGGTTTTGTTTTTTTGTTGTTGTAGGTTTGTGGGTGGGTTTTTATTGTTGGTTTTGGTGGGAAGGTTTTGTTTAGTTTTTGGTGGGTTTTTGTTTTTTTTTTTTTGTGATTTGGGGTTATTTTGGTGTGACTAAATTAATACACCAGTTACTAATTTCTTTGCTAGGCTATACTAAGAGTAGTCGATATAATTGTTCAGTGTAAAAAATGCTGTTCTAACTTTCAACCCAGTGTGTTTGCTCTGGGATCTACCATGGGTCAGTAGTAACAGATTCATACACGGAAAGTAGGCATCTTGAAAACAGGACTTCTTTTCTTGAGGGTCTGTCTTGTAATGACTTGGTTACAGAAAAACATCAGTGCAAGAGGTGAAAAAAATACTCTTACATCAGTTATACTAGTTGTAAAATCTATCACTTAGTCAGATGATACACTGTATGGAATAGCACTTTGTTGAGTCACGCTGGGACGAGGAAGGAGCAGAAGAATCTAGTGAGTCAGCATGTGTTTGGAATAGCACATTACTCTGGGCAAGTTTCTTATGGCCACTCTTGCTGATTGCCTAGCAGGCTTGAGGTCCTCTGTATTAAATTTTTAAGGTAAATATTGAATTGGTGATTTTAGCAAGAATTATAGCTTGTGCCCTGATATAAATGTTCTAAAATTGTGTTTTGTTTCAAGCATCAATAATCTGGAAAACTCACTACAATTTCTAATATAGTCCAATGAAAGGAACCAATCTTCAAAAGATTCATTGCTGATTTTTTGATGATATTTTAAGTTGCATTTTGCTTATTATGCTGTCATTTGGTTTCTGAGTAGGCTGAACCACTTACCCTATTTTCTCACGAAGCCTGGTCCAGGTAATGTTTTGGATGAGTTAATCTAAAATTTCTAGGCCATAGCCTTCCTTCTTGGTAGCGGTAGTCCAATCTTGACAAAGAAGAGCAAAGCAGGTTTTCTTCCAGCTACTAGCAGAATAAATACCTATGGCCCCCAAAGGGAAGCTGATGCATCCTGTAGACCTCCTGCATATTTTGTTTTAGCTGAGCTTTGTTATTTTCTTTACCCAAAAATGATGGAAATGAGAACTCAGAATAAATTATCTGTACTGGTCTTTTTTCTTCAGTCTCTTAATTTCTCTCTAGACTTCATAGCAGATCTGTTTAGATCTGCCTACCAGGGCTTAATTTTCTAGATTAATATTTGGCAACAGGTTTACAATTTCCACTGCCATTGGCTTGCTGGGCATCATGGTGATTTTTTTTGCCCCCAAACGAAATTCCCGTCATCAAACTGTCAGTCCTAGAATAATGATGGAGAACAAGACAGTTACGTAAATGGTTTCTTGTTCTTTGCTTAAAGCTTTGTTTTTCACACAGACAGCGCCGAGTGTGTTTCTTTAATGAGGGCGGTGGCCAAGGTCCCTGGTGGCCGCAGCTGAGAATTGCTGCGCTGGCTATGATGCTCGAGTAGTGTTACAGCATTGTAAGTACATCTTAGAAACCTTCTGCAATGCAGTTCTGGAGCTAATAATTATTCTCTCTTCTTTGATGGCATTTTCTATGGCTTTTGTGCCTTTTTTTTTTTTTTTTTTTTTTAACCTGCTCTAATTTTCCAATACTGAAAGAATGATGTCTGACTGTCCTCTCTGTTCTGCTTGAGTATATACTGTACTTTGTCTTCTGATTCCTCTTCCTTTTTTTTTGTGTGCTCTCATTAACTAGAATTGTCAGTCAGGGATATGATACTGGTTTATCTGTAACTTTTAAAGCACCCTTTCTCTGGTTACTTTTTCTTATCAGTGTTATTTGATACATCCTTCTGAGAGATCTGCAATCAGAACTACATGTTGTTATGTTTGGAAGGGAAAGCTAAGGGTGTTTTTTTTAATCTCCAATGTCTTTTGTTTGTCACTTTTAATCTTGGAGGTCATATTTTCTCTTTATTGTGTGGTTGGTTTGTTTTTAAATGTATTCCTGCTGCCATCAAATTTTACTGTGGCTCATAATAAGTTCAGTCCTTTCTTTCAGCTCAGGAGCTAAAGTGGTTGCACATACCTTGGTTAACTTTCATTTCAATTACTTCAGGAACACCTTCTTTGTCTAATCCCTATGCTTTCTGTGACTAAAATGACTGTCTAAAATTGGTTTTGGCTTTTCAGTTGGACCTGGAGATGAATTGCCAAGCAACAGGCACTTACTGTTGCCTTGATACTAAAGCTGTGTGTAGCTTTAGACTGCATGTTATGGTCCCCCGTATATTCCCTTTTTTCAATCCTGCCTTTCTTTTTTTTTTTTTTAATCCTCACATACTTTAATTGGTGGTGGTGCTTGCTTGCTTGCTTGGTTTTGTCTTTGCTAGTTCACTTATTAGTTTTTGGTCTCTCCTTACTCATGTAATATCTGAAGATCCATTTTTACTTCTTGTCAGTACCAGTCCTGTCCTTCCTTTCCCAGCATTGCAGAAGAAATAATTGTCCTAAGTTTCATAATATATATCTTTTATTATTTGTGTCTTTCCTAAATTGTTCTCAAATAAATACTTGATGTGGTCTCCGTTTCAATATGTGGGTGTTGTATCAATTATTATTTTGAAGGAGGATTTTTCACAGCTGTGTTTGGAAATCACTGATCTAGAAACGAAGTGTCCTTGGATGAGCAGGCTGGGTTCCAGGGACAAGCAAATGCAGAAGTTAGATCTTTCAAACTGACCTCTTCCAGATGGAAAGTTTGGCTGTTTTGCTTTTCCAATGACAAAGTTTTAGCAGAGTACTTTGTGTGACCGAGCTTTTCAGCAGAGCTGGCTCTGTTCAAAAGTAAGTGGCCCCCCAGTACTTACACAGAACAGATTCAGTTTGTGGACTGGTAGACACAGGATTTGATAGAAATAGTTCTTTACCAATGAAGTAATGATAAGGCATAGAATATCTCTGCTATAAAAACTTTTTTTCCTGTTCGTTTTAATCTGATAATTATTCCTTTTTCTGTTTTAAAATTTCTGTAACAGAAGTTGAATTCTGAAGTTCCATTGCTGGTGCTGGTCTCTGTTCTGTGTAATAGGACAACGTGAACATGTACAAAATACCCCATTGGAATAACTGCTAAAAAGAAAATGTAGTGAAATCAGACTGTGTACACAGACAAGCAGATAGAAGCAGTTAATGCAGTTTCATTGTATGTGTGCTCTAGGAGATTTTATTTAATGGTATGGGGGAGACCTTGTGGGATTTCTGTAACTCAGAGCACTGTATATGGGAGTGTTGGGCAACCGTGGGAATAGTAGTACTGTAAGTCACTGAGAGGTTGAAATGGAAGTAATCAAGGTCTTGCAGCCTGACTTCATTCTGCTGTTACTTTGTTAGTTGTTTGTCCTATTTATTTGATCTAGACAAACCCTCGTAGTTTTTTGGTGTGTTGTCTGCTTGTTTCCCAGTAGGTCACTGGTGGTTGTAGAGCATTAAGACTTCTGAATAACAAATGTCCACAGTTGATTACAGCTGTGGAGTACAAAAGGAGAGACTGACATAGCTGCATACTTGCACACTGCGAAGAGATGGGCTGCTGTTTCACCCTTTCTTTTGAGATACTGCCAATAGGCAACACTAAGTCTGAGAAGATGTTTGTGCTGTTCCTTCTAATTATGTTATGGAATTCCTCCTAATTGCCAAATTAAATATTTTTGAAGTGCTAAGCATTGCATACACCACTGCTTAAAAATTCTTTTATTGTGATGCCTTTTTTTCCCCCTGAGTATAATATTGGGAAATATGGATGTAGATTTTTATTCTGTGCAATTTGGAGTAAAAATTAACTGTACAAAAAGAGATTTGAATTAATTTCTGAATTTATCGTTTGAAGCATTGTAATGCTCTAGAATATATACCCCAGAACTTCAGTGGAAAGAGCCGTAAAGATTTTCAGTATCCAGTAATTATAGTTATCTCTTTACCATACTGATAATTTAATCTGATTATTAAGATTTTACATTTTTAAGTTCAATTTTGGTTTCTTACCACTTGATGGCAGTGAAGGAGCTAGTGTTGCCAGGCAAAGGTTCAGGGCAAGAACCCATTATGAATAACAAAAGAGGAGGTACAAAGGAAACCTCTGACATTTAATATTGTTCACATTTCTAGGTGATATTACATATAACACAAATGACAGTAGAGAAAGAAAAGCCTCTAGATGGAGCTTCAGTACTTCCAGTGGGGGAGAGATTTTTGTACTCAAATTATTTGCTCCTATTTATAATAATTATTTCAAACAGCAACTTTCCCATTTAGACCTGGAATGATACTAGACATAATCAATAAGTAATATCAGTGCTTCTGCTGTTAAAAACATACTACTTGGAAAGCCTGCAATTCTGACGTTTTTCTCACACCTTCTGTTCAAATCCTACAACCTCTCAACATTCCTAAGAAATCTCAGTCATTGTTAGAAATGTGCGGTGTAGATGAAAGATCTGCATAATTATTCAAGCCTTTTTAAAAAAAGATAGTTGGATTTGACTAGTGACCAAAAGGAGAAATTTGAAAAATACTGCTCAAATTGAAAACTGCCCTGCGATATTTACTGTTTTGCATGGTCTCATCCCAGTGAAGAAGCGTTTGTTGTAACGTTAAATATTACAATGCGCGGATGTGTTTGAGGCACTTTATTAGCGAAGGTTCTTTTGCACTTCCTACACCCATGTACACCTCTTGCCAAGCTGGTACGGGGAAATGAACCATATAATGGCCCTGCTATAGTAATTGGCTCCACATGGGTGGACTCTAGTGCACAGACAAAACCTTATTTGAAGTAATTGGTGCTTTGTGTAGGTACAAGGGTCTGTACATGCAGATTTATTTTGGATCCTGGGTCAAACCTTGGCATTAGCAAAGGTTTCAATTTCATGCAGTGTCTTTGACATGTAAGTGATTTTGAATGAGTATCAAAAACATCCATGCACATGATAGCAAGCAACTCAATTGAACTTGTTTGTTGAAATACACAATTAAGGTTTTGCAGTTGTATTTTTATAGGATACTAAATAAAGAACTCGGTTTGTTAAATTTTCTGAATGTACAATGTTACTAAGTTAAGATAATATCAAAAGGCAAATTATAAGTTTGCATATTTCTTGACTATTTTAGTCAGTCAGCATTATTCTAGTTCTATAATAGGCATAAAGTCACAGTTGAAAATAAGTGGAAATTTGCTTGAGTTGTCAAATGTTTACTTTAGTTTCAGATGTCATTTTTATTTTCAAAAAGTATTCTTATTTTTGAAAAGCATTAAGCACATAATTTCTAGTATTAGCTGGCATCTCTTATCCTAATTGATGGATTCCTGTGCTGGTTTAATAATGGCAGTCAGAGCATACTTATTGTGCAAAATCCAAGTTTATCTGACCAAATAAGTATCTAATACAAATTCTAACTATTGGTAGAAAGAAAAGGTTAGAAGATGGGAGTTGAAGATAGTGCAGTATTTAGAATGATCATTTTAGCCAGTGGAGACTCATTTGCTGGAAATGCCCTTGTGTGATTGTAGCATTTCATCTATGTCATTAGTTCATCATGTGGCATAAAACAGTATTGAAATGAGTTTCTTGTAAATGCTGTTTTCAGTAAGTTTTGTTCGAAAACAATGAAATTTTACTTCACAGTGTGGTGTGGGTTGGCTACATTTATTTATTTTAAGTGGAAAATCTTAGCTCCTGTGGTGCAATACAATTTTAAGATAAGGTAGTGCAAGCTTTTCCAGCTGCTTCTTTTCAGTTTAGGGGAATTTGAAATTTGAAAGGTACAAAGAAAATTATCACAGCATTTGGAATATAAAATAATTTATTTTATGAAGTTAGTGTTAATCTTGCTGTGTTCTGCTTGCCAGGATGAACAGCATACGTGCCGAAAATCAGACATGGGAAGAATACATACATTTGTGCAAAATAAATTTTGTTCTTCTAGGTGATTGTCAGAGTTTTAGAAAATGTAACTTTAAAAAGATCTTGTTTGTTTGTTTTGTGTTCTTCCATCTTAGAGATAAACTTATCTAGCTGATGAGCAGTTTATTCATTTGGGGGTGTATATTCTATGACTTCATACAATTGTTAAATCTTGTGTGCAAGAAATCACATTTTATAAAAGGGGGGGAAAACAGGCTGTGAGTATAATGCAACTCTTGTGCTTCCTGGAGGTTAACTAGTTTGTACTAAATAGTTTCTATATTAATCAGTGCAGTAGTAGCAATTCCCAAAAGCAACATGTTACTTTTATTTCTCCTTACCTGGTAAAGAGTTGCAGATAATTGTAAAGGTTTCAATTTCTAGGTTTCATCTCTGTAAAAGTCAGTAGATTCATACTGATCTTTTAAAAATCCTTTGGCTTTTTTCTTTTACTGTACTAACACTTGGGATAATTTTTGTCCTGAAACTGTCTCTTAGAGACATGTTTATATTAACTTTATCATTAGGTTCTTTGAAGGCATTAAAAAAAAAAAGTTGGGGGCATTTTTATTTATCCTCGTCTGCTGAGCAATCTCAAACGGTTACTTCCTGTTTGGTAGAAGGAACAAGTTGATTCTTGGAAAAGTCATAAAATTGCACAAATTAGCTACCAATATATGGAGTTAATTTCCTTGCATATTCTTGTATTCACTACTGGTGTGTATTTTGAACAAAGAATTAATTCCCAATCTGTTTGCAGTACTTTGTCATTTATAAATAAAAATGCCTTACCAGAACTGAAGACTACTGGGGAGTTAATTTCAACATTCATTTGGTTCCTAATAGTGATAGAGAAGACTCACTTATTAAAACTACTGAATTACTGAAAATAATCAGAAGTTTCCCTTCTGTAGGGAGATCATCTATACTCTTTTACTTTATTATGATTGTAGAATAATAGGGGAAAAAAACTGATTAAACTGATCACAGAAAACTGTGTAATGATTAGCATTTCTTGTAGTGTTGAGTGAAAGCAGAATAGATATGAAGAACTTAAAATTGCTCATGGAATTAACTCTGTGTTTTTGTTTTACTTTGCCATGAGAGTCTTTCAGAATTAGAATTTCATTGTGTTGCAATTTTATTAGTGAGCAGCAAGTTTTTTTTGTTTTATGTCCTTTATTGCTATTCACCTAAATTTTAGACCCAGTTAAAGACTTCTGGAGACTCATTTGGTAAAAAAGCAAAACTTTTGCCTGTAATTTTTCTGTTCATAGATATTTGAGTCTGACTAGTGATCTATAAATATTATTGAATAAAAGTTCAGCATGCCTGTCAGTTTATTTGAGACCATAATTCCA
The DNA here is from genome assembly GCA_013396735.1 of Grallaria varia. Taxonomy (NCBI): domain Eukaryota; kingdom Metazoa; phylum Chordata; class Aves; order Passeriformes; family Formicariidae; genus Grallaria; species Grallaria varia. Next base: position 451,019 of record VWZG01004483.1, on the reverse strand, counting down.
CCAGTATTTAGGCAGCAGTCGTATTTGACTCCCGTGTAAACACGTTTGATTCATAGGATTCTTGGAAACTTGTGGAGTTGGAATTTTAGTGTTTAATACAATGTTGGTTTAATTGCATGCAAATCTTGATTGCCCCATGTGGGAATGGTATTGTTCTATATTTTAAGTTACACTTTTACATACTGCAAGAAAATTATATCAAATATAAAATACATGAAATACTGTTTCAAAAATACAACTACGAATGCGTAGATTGTTCCCCCCCCCTTTCCCCCCCCATTTTTTTTAAGAAAGTCTTGGATTAGTCATGTTTATTCAGCTTGATGGAATTTGTCTTCCAGGATATATAAAGCTTTTCTGTTCTTAGTCAAATGTTTTACATTAAATGTGATGATAAAATGAGATAGAAGTGGTACTAAAGTATTTGCAAGTATGTTTTATATTGATGAATGCTAACAATGCCATTCACATAAGCAAAACAATTCTGGGTTATTTGTAACTTCTGAAAATGAGCCTCACATTATATTTCAACAAGATTTCAAGTAATTTAGTTAAAAAATGGTTGCAGTAATTTGTGTTCTGAAAGTAGGCATCTCCATTTGTGTTTCTGGAGTACCTTCTTGTGTAGGGAAGTTCTGCTGAATTATTAAGGAAGAATTTTGTTGTACCATAACAGAATTAGTAATTAAAACAGTTAACCAGTTTTTCATGTGGTGGCCATTACTTTTAGAATCTCATTACTTTCATTATACTTGAGAGATTTTGCAGGATGCTGGGTCTTGGGCTGCTTTGTATTAGGTCATAAAAATACATAAGCCTTGCTTGGTAAATACTTCTGAGCCTTTGGAGACAAACAGTATTCTTTCCTGTAAGAGAATCATCAGTTGCCTGGACACTGCGTGTTTCAGACCTGTCCGTCTACACCTGGGCTCATCTGCTTGTAATACATGCAGTGTCCCTCGCTTCCTCATTGATGCACTCAGTTTGCTGATTTCTCCCAGCCCTTCTGCAGTGATAGAGCATATGCTGGCTTTTAGTTCTGTGTGGACACCCCTACTACTGCATATCTCACAGAAGCGTTACACTTTTATTGTTTTAAGGAAGAATCCATATTATGTTATATTTGCTTTGATTTATCATTTGAAATAGGTGAGTTGATAACTAGGCAGATTGTTCTGCAATTTAGTGAAGCATGTTAGAATCAAAATAAAGCTTCAGAAAGCTGGGGTTTATTTGAAGGCAGGGGGGAAAAACACTGCTTGTGAGTTAGTATTTTAAAGCAGGTCTGCATTGCTTATGCAATTTTTTTTTCCTTTCCGAATTTACTTGTTTCTCTGTCTTTTTGTAAAACAGCCATGTACCTTAACATAACTTTTAAAGGACTAGTAATAAATTTCCAGAGCCGCATAATCTAAAATTAGGAAATGTCAGTTTTCAGAATGTCTCAAATCTTAATTTGGTTTCTTTGTGCTTGTTCATTGTGATGATTTTTAATTCACTACATTATATTCTACAGGGTCTTTACTTATTCAGGCTCAGGGAGAGATCTGGCCCCAGTGCAGCTTCAGGCTTATGTATTGAAAGAGACTGTTGTCTGTAAAAACTGTTCAACCTGTAGATGTTGAGGGTATGTAGAGGGTGGGGGAGAAGATGCAAGGAGGGTTGGGGGAAATGGTTTCATGGGTAAGCTAGTCAGACGAAAAGTGCCCTTGAGGATTGAATTCTCTTCCTCTCTCTGTCGCAGAATTCCTGTGTGATGCTAGGCAAGTCGTTTAAACGAAACTTTTCCCAAGTGGTGACTAATTGATTTGAGTGCTCTGCAATTCTGGTTGCATAATTTGAGGTACTAGGGGCTTATATGCAGAAATGCTGAGGGTTTGCAGCTGCAGCTGAAGTCAATTAAAGTCTGTGCCTTGAATGTATGAAATGTTGTTTGATACTGAGCACTTGGAAAAATCATATCCAAGATAAAACTAGCACCTGAGATTACTGAAGATTTTACCTTATTCTGTGCCTCATTTTACAGTATATGAAAAAAGGCAAGATACTACAATGGTGAATAATATTGATGAACTCTGATGCCATCGTAATGGGCTTCAAAACAAATAACCACGGCTTCCAAACGTGTTTGAACAGCATGCAGCTAAGAGCAGATGAGGCCACACATGAACAAATGCATGGAGAAAAATCTTGAATAGCTGCTCACTGAGTAAGCAGTCATCTCTGTGTTGCATATAGACAGGGTGGCAGGAGTAATGATGACAGATTTTATATTTTATTTCCTTTTCAGGGAACTACTGAGTTCTTCCCAAATCCCCTTTACCTGTTCAGAATACACTTTACTGTCTGTAGCATGTATTATCTTTATCATATTTCTGTTATCCCCTAATTTTAAAAGGGTAAGTTTGTATTTTTAGATTGAATTAAACTGAAATTAAACTCTTACCTTCTAGCAATCTCATTATTTTTAACAATGCCTTCTCTTGTTACTCAAAAAAAAAAAAAAAAAAAAAAGGTTGCACCCTTTCTCTTGATTCAAAGAACAAAAATAGAATATGACCAAAACTTTTTGTCCTTTAGGTCTGTTTGCCAGCAGTGTGCTCCTTGTTGACATTGCCACAGGATATGCGGCTTCCACTGCTGGCATCTGCCTTAAGTTGGCTCAGGGTTTATGTGGGACTAATTGGAAGAGAGGAACTAGATGAGGAAACTATTTAATTTTAGTCCCCTTCTTCCTTTCTTCCTCCTTCCTAGTTTCTTCACCCAGCAGAAATATTTCTGTTATTTTGTGAAGTGGTACTGTGACTGATTTTTTTTCTTTTTCCAGAAATAGTTTTGCAGTATTTCTGCCACCACTGTTTTGTGTTTGGGTTTTCTTCCTTCCAAAAGAGACAAGTTATGAGAAGAAGAAATTCCGTCTGATGGGGAAAAAGCCCTCCATGGATTAGATTCCATGGCTGGGGTTATGAGAGAGAGGAAATGCAACTTTGGCAGCTTGCAGGACTGTCAGTAACAAAATGCTTACTTCCATGTGGACTTGGAGTCTCAGTACTTTCCACCTGTGTCAAAAGCTGTCTATTAGTTATATTGCTGCTTGTATGTTGATCTTTTAATCTTGACTTTATAACTTGAAAACTTGGGAGAGAACCCATTAGGATTTATCCTTGCATCTTTTAAGTCTTGTGATCACAAAACTTTTCCTGTAGATTATGCATTTGAAATATTTTACATTTGCCAGTGTTTCTACTTGAGGCGGTAGGACCACAGTTTTATCTTCCAACTTTCACTCTTATCTTTGACGCTGATAATCCTGTAATCCCATGTTGAGAGGCAAGTAAATGAATGGGTAATAGCCACTATCTTTTGCAGTCACTTGGCTGAAACAAGATTTCTGGTAGCATAGTTAATGGATGTAACTTGTGCCAAGTTTTTATTGCTGCTCACTCAACTGCTGATTCTTCTTTCTCACAGGCAGAGAAAAAGGCATACTTTTCCTCTTTATTTGGGTCTTGTTGCCTTTTGCAGTGTTTGTGCTACCAGCCCGGATAACCCAACTTTTAGTTCCTGCAGTTGTCTATTGCTTTCTGTCCTGCGCTGTGTTGCTTCCAGACTGAGAAGCTATCCTTAAAATACAGGTGTCAGAAGAAAATTCCGGGTCTGTGACTTCTGTTTATGATGGTGGAGAAATGAAAATAGGGATGGAGGACGTAAAAGACTTCTTCAGTTCTCCAGTTTTGATTCTGCTGTTGTGACTTGAGAATAGGCCTCTATGGGTCTTTTAATGTCAGTGGCTGAAAAACTGACCTTCCATTTGCCCCTTTACTTACTTTTCTCTCAGAAGAGTGGAGTGTTTCCCAATCTGTTTCACACATGACTTCAGGAGAAATACTGAGCTATTATTGTGCCTTTCTCAATCCTCTGGTGATGGTCATGAGCTATTTAGCTTCCCAGAATAATGGACTTTTTTTCTGAATTATTTTTATGTATAAGGAGAGAAGCGGGCACATACAGGTGTTTGATACTGTGTTCTGTAGTGAAGAGGTTGTTGGGTGTTGCACTCAGTTAACTGAAGAACGCCTAAAGGAGATCAGGAGAAGTGTTTACTTCATGCTCATCATCTCAGCACCTCTTCTTTGTGCAGACCTGTTGTCTGTCTCTTCTAGATTTGTCTCTGTTTCAGAGCATCTGGTTCAGCTCCAGCCTGTTTTGCTGTGAAAGCAGAAGCTCAGCACATTCTTTGTCTACCGCCTACTGCCTGGGCTTCTTCTGCAGGGAAATGCTCCATTGTGATGGAGTTTGGGTACCCATTTTGGGTAGTCTGTCTTCTGCTCTTCTTTCAGCTCTTGCAGGCCAAGAGTGGATGCAATTTATGGATCAGCATGAATTACTCCCCTTTTTCCTGGATGCAAGAGATGCCTCCAAGATGGAGGTCCCTCCAAGTACTGGAAGAGAAGGGCAGTAAGGGCTTGCAGGCAAAGGCTTTATGAAAAGCAGGGAAGTGATCTTTCTGCCCCTCACTTGGGCCTGTGTGGTTCAGTTAAAACATTTTAATTTGAAAAACATAGAGGGCAATTCAGGGAACAGTGTGCCACTGTGTGTAACAGTATCTGCCCACAGCTGCCGTAAATCTTGAGAGGTAATTATCTTCCTTAAGGATAGTTTGGCTCATTCTCACTAGGAATAATGTCTGGTAAGCATTTTTAGAGACTGTAATACCAGTTTTCCATACAAAATTGCTAGTGAATGGGAAAGGCTGTCTTCCAGTCAGTTCTGTCACAAGTCATTGCATATATGTGGCTTTTTAAATATGGACACAATTTAAAAATTTTAGTATTACTTAGCTTTCAGTTGCTTATAAATTACTTGTCCACGTGAATTTTAATTAATAGCTCATAATGCTAAACTTAATTTCTCTATCTGAATACATTTGGACATGAGCTACTTAATTCATGATTCATACAAATTGTGGCAGATTTTGCCAGTCATTTTTTGGGATGATAGTGTCCTCAGCCTTTTGCCCTGGCCCTTGATCGGAGTTACAGTGTTTTGTGCCATCAAACTATGAGCTGAAGTGTTCTGACAGTGTTCCTGCTGTCATTTCATTTTGTTAGTAGTGGTTTAGCGAAGTGGTGGGCCATAGTAATAGTAATCTGTTAAGCTTATTGGAGTTTAACTGAGCTGCTTTTTAAGTTTTAGGCTGGGATGTGTCTTACATGCAGAAATTTTGCTGATGCTGGCATCTGAACTACGCGTAGTGATGGAGGGCATTCCTATGTTCTTTCAAGGAGGCTATGTACTAACTCAGCAGTGAATTACTATATAGGTAGTGGCATGTTACAACCTCCCTGAGGTCTTCTGAGTCCCGAGGTAGTAATAGCTCATTAAAATGGTAGTTAATGAGTATAAAGGGATCATTATATGACTTTCCTACATGATGGGTGGGGCTAAATTCTAACTAGTTCAGTAGAAAGTATTCTAAATAATGAAGGAAAGAATAAATGCTGCTGGTAGTTCTTTATAAACCTAGCTATTTAAGGCAATGCTTTTGAAAAAAATACTCATAGAAATACATTTTGAATAAATTAATACAGGTTCATAAATGTATTTTAGAGCTTTCAGAGGTATTAATATCCTGTATAATCTCAAAGTTAACTTAACATGGCCTGCAATGAAGCGTCTTTGATTAAAACAATGCAGCAGTTTTTCCCCTTCTGATCAGTTGGGTTTGAAGTTTAAAAAAAAAAAGTTTTCTCTTTTAACTGCTTACATTTGATGTTTTTCTAAGACCTCAAGATTTCTAGACATTTTCTGTTCTATATGCCAAAAATAAAAGGTGGAACAATTTTGCTTTGTGGGAGGAGGAGAGTGACATTCCCCAAAAGTGATTTTGTTCATGAAAAACGTAACCCCCTCATACACGAGATGGTATTTTTTATGCCTTGCATTTAACTGGTTATTTTCTGGAGAAAGGTATTAAGAATTTATCCAAGCTGAACAATGTGGATTTTGTAGCAGTGAGATGAAAGACTTCTCAATCTCAGTAAATGCTTCATGTCTTCTTTCAGGCTCTAGAAGGACAAAGAAATGAAAGACTGCAGGCTGAGGTACACCTAGATCTCACAGCTCAAGTTCAGCAGACAGGACTATTTCTAAGTGTCCTTTACCTAAGAAAAATATCATTGCTTCTACAAAGTGAGTCCTTCAGAAATATTACCGCGTGGTACAGAAGCTAGGTAAACAACAGGAAAAGGAGAGTGGAAGCAGATACAAAATATATTAAATGAAAATATATGAATATATTGTAAACAGATGTGGGAATTCAGTATTTATAATAAACCAAAAACATTTTTGAAGGAATAATTTTAGTTGTAGAAGTTTTTGTGTGCTTTTCTTGTTCAGTTTAGTCCTTATTTTCATCTGACATCGTCAAGGAACCTTGTTGATCATATCTGTTTTATATTACCGTCTTTCAAGGTTAAAGCTGGTAATAGATGGAGAAAGTATTCTAAACTTGAATTATGTGGATGCTTTATTAGTGGTCACCTACTACAGGATGACTTTCTTAGTTCAGAGCAACTACTGTGTAATAGGAAAAATAAGCCTGATGCCTTGAGGTCCCAGTCATGGAGTAGGGTCCCATGGGACTTCATAGCAAAGAGGTGTTTCCTGCTGCCCCTTTATATTTGCCACTCCTTTCAAAGCCCCTTTAGGTTTTGTGAAAACCTCTTTGACTCTTTCCTCCAGCACGAGCATCTGTCATCTTCAGTGTGACAAGAGTACTGTCTTTCAGCTGGGACCTTTTACACTACATAAACAGATGCAGTAAATCCAGTTGGAATATTTTCAGAGTAATTATTAAATTGTTCATCAAAAGGATATTTAAATTCTAAAGTATAGGACTGTTAGTGACCTACTGTGCCCTGCTGTGACAGAGCTGGTTAAGTCTAAGTCATGCCTGATAAATGTATGCAAGACCTGCTTGTAAAGTAGACTTCATCATTGTGTTCCAGTGATATGCTAGTGACGCTTCTAGGAGGTTTTCCTGTTATCTGACTTGCATCTTCCTGTGCTGCTCTCTGACTAATAGTGCTTAGCCCCGGTAGAACAGACAAGGCAATTATTCACGTTTTTCTTTAAAGCTACCTTTTATGTATTTGAAGATGTTATGTCCCTGTGTCAGCTGCCTTTACTTTAGGCTTAAGTCACTCTCATTCTTTTGCTTTCTCTGAACAAGTCAGTGTTTTTTTTCTCCTACACCTCCTATTAGTAAGATATTTTTCTCATTTGAGCAGGAGTATAGCTCTCTTTAATCACATTGTTTGTACTGGACACAGTAATCTGCTGAGGTCTTGCAATTGCTGTGTGACATGGCATGGCTGCTTGTTGCCACACTGCTCGTGTCACGGCAGTGTCTGCACAGAAAAGCAGCATCATGCCACTGGCTCATGCTCAGCTTGTGATTTACTGATTGTTTCTGCCTAAATGCTTTTTTCTGTCCTGTGTTTGTGTAGTTGATGAATTCTGTCCAGATGTAGACCATTATTCTTTCACTTAGGAAATATTGTCATATTTCTTTAGAGCAATTCTCCATTTTGTCCAGATCTTTTAAAATTCCAGTTCTCCTTGACTGCATCTTGTAGGTTTTCCAGGTTAGTGTTAACTCTCAGATTAATCATGTCTCTATAATTCAGCTTGCTGGTTAAAATATTGAGTGTGGACTTGGGGCAGACCTCATAAAATTCTGTTTGATACACCTTTTCATTTTTGACAGTTAGAGCCTTTAACTATTCAGAGTATGGGTTACTTTCTTTCCATTTTGTTTTGCATGTGTAAGAGAAGCTTTGTGATACCCATGTTTTTGTCATGTGTTTGAAAAAAGTTTGTACATTAGAAGCATTACTTAAATTAACAGAAAAATGATCACGCTGTTCTTTCCAATTATTTAACTGTATTCTTAAAATACTATATGAAGTTAAGCAGCAATTGCAAATATAAATTAGAGCATTGTATAAGTATTAGGGACTGCTGGGAACGTAAGCTTGTTTATACCTGCTTTTAAATTAGTGTGTACATGTGTATAAAAATATATAAGTTGGATGTGTGTGGGTATATGGGCATATAAATTGCTGGCTTTCACTGCTGATAGGGATGAGGAAGTTGCTAATAAATAGTTAATGTTTATTCTCGAAGTTGATGCCTGTGGGGATTGTTATTGTTGTTGATACATAAGATAGTGGGTAGATTTATGAGAACTTCTGTGTTGAAGGTAATTGTGCTCTGTTGGCTTCTTGTATGGTTTTATAATATTTTCAGTTGTATGTCCTATGTCCTGTCTCTCAAATGCCTTTTCCTTATTTTTTGGACTTCAGAAGGGAGGGTAGGAAACACGTTTCAAAAATATGAAAAGCCTTAGCAATTAAAGATGTAGTCAGAGAAGTGAGAATAACCATTCAGGTTTTGGGGGCTTTAATTTGTTTGTTTGTTTATTTATTTATTTAGGTATTTGGATTTTGTTAAGACCTAAATATCTGGTCATTAGAAGTGAGAAAGCTTATATTAAAAAGTAACTTATGGTTGTACGTGACAGTGTTCTCTTGGATAATTAATTTTCCTAAGTAATCAGTTTCTGAAAAAAATTGTAAAAGGCTAAAACAGTTTCAGCAGAGGAAAAAAAAATAGATACTGTTGTTCAGATTGGTCAAGAAAACTTAAGCCCATATAATTGTGCACATGTGCTGAGGAGAACACTTTTTTTGGTTTTTCAAGCATGAGGCAGCAGAATTTTCATTCATTTGACATGGTAGACTGAAGACAGAGTCTTCTTTCATTTGACATACTCCCCTGCAAACAAACATGCCAGGGAAGGGATTGTGCCAGTTATCAGAAGCTCACAGGAATACATTGTACTGGTTTGTATTCATTTTCATTTCGTGAATTGCTTTTAAACTTAGCAACATATAAAAGCATTAAAACACCTTTTAGCATTATTTTTAGTTCCTATGTATTTCCCTGCTGTGCTGTTATTTAGTTTAAATCAATGGAATGTTGTGAGACACATGGCTGGGTTTGCAGCAGAGCAGATCTCTTCTCCTGCCTGTGTATGCTCAGTGCATTCATCTGTAGACAAGCAGCAAATTCGAGTTTAACTCATTTTACATCCTTGGAAAAGATGAGTGTCTTAGAAAGAAGTTCGATAAAAATGAAGGGTAATTGAGCAAAGGTTATGCAGTGAGAAATTCAAGCCAAAACTCAGATGGTATCTATTAACTATGAAAGTTCACAGATAATACTTGGTCTTTTGGGAGACACTTGTTTTCCTTTCCTAGAGGGCTGGGGGTTTTATATATATATATATTTATAGCCTATATATATTCTTCAGGATTGCCAGCAGGTCCTTCCCACCTCTGGAATTTTCTACAAGATTCCATTTCCCTCATAAATGTTTTTCCAAGTGCAGACTTGACAAACTCAGGTGTACTTGGAACTAATCTGATCATGCTTAAATTAGGATCAGGTTGAAGTGAGTATGTGTGAAGCAAATCTGGGAGTGATATTGAAGAGATGTGTGTCAGCCTGTACTGAACCAAGGTGAGGGTAAGAATCAGGCTTGGAAGAAGGCTCACTGCTATGTGGTTTCCATCCTAAGAATTACCTAGAGAAGGATTGTGGAGCAACTGCAGTCACTGTTCTGTCCCCATATGAGAATGAGATGCTAAGGAGGGAATCATTTTGAGTTCCTGTTGCTGCTTAAGGAACGAGGACAGTGAGTGTTTAGTTGTTGACCTAAAGTCGTATTTGTTTGTTCTCTGACACTCAGGGATATTAGTTTTCTGTGGACTTCACTCAAAGACAAACAGGTAGAAAGTATCAATGTTGACAGAATATTTAATAGGTGCTGGTAGCTTCTGTCTAGTTATCTTGCCCCTGCTTGTTCGTGAATTTTGTAGGACAGCCTGTGCATCCTGCAGTTTCAAATCACAGAAGACAAAAATGTGATGGTGAATTTATAAAGCTTACCTTGTTTCTTTTTCTGTACCATTCTTCAACTAGTATGCCTAGTGGCTACCAGAAGGAAAGCAGTGAATTATACCCCTTCTTCTACACAAAAGGAAACGAATGAAATATTTTTATTGAAGAAACCATATACACTTGAATGGCTCTTGAATGAAATAAAAAAAAAAAATCCAAACACAAGAGTTATATAACTTTGATTTGTAATTTGAGAAGGCTAAAAAAGGTCTCATGAAGGCCTTCCAGCATTGAAGTTACTTACAGATTCACACTTGAAATACAGTCAGCTGGTGCTCTATGCAATTGTCACTTTTTGCAACATATTTTCAGTAACATGGCTGTGGAAAATTCTACAGTCATTCAGCAGCACTGCAATGGAATAGGCATGCTGGTGTCTTTCTCCTTTCACCCGTTAACTAGCGATTGGACAAACTGCAGATGAATAGAAATGTGATTTCTATCTGCATAGTTGTTTTCTGGACCACGTGCCTTCCCATTGCTAATAAAGATACTGCCACCTATTTGAAGACATTGGCAGGCATATTTAAAACCCAAGATGAATTGAGCACATTTACTGTGTTAGAAGCAGTTGCTAAATTGTAAGTAACTAACTCTTGTTGTATAACTGCATTGCACTCAAGGGAACAATTTAGGTTTTGAATTGTGTATGTTGGTAAGTGAAAACTATGTAGACATTGATTATTTTTTCCCCTTGACCTAATCACTGTTTGCCTATGGCAATATCTGATATGTTATGTGTTCACCAAGAATTGTCTTGGGACCACAGTGAGGTGTTTTTTTTTTTTAAGCTTCATTAGTAATCATAGTTACATTAGGAATAGAAGGCAATGGAGGAATATACTTGTACTGTGTACAACACCGGTTATTCTATTTATTGTAAAGATGGAAGTGAACTCTATAGTGGGAGTCTGAATTTGTATAGGCAGAGTAGGAGACCAGATTTGAATCTTTGTGCATTTTCAGCAAGAATTTAGTTTTAAAAGAATGGAGGGCAAATGCCCATTTAGATTTTTTATTTATTTTTTGTTGTGAAAAAATCCTTTCTGTGTTTCTACTTATATGTTTGTAGTCTAATGATAGAACTTTTCTTGGTAATACTAAAGAATATGAAAATGGTGCTGAGTGAAAAATAAAAGTATGTTTTTCATTGTCTGAATTAAACAAGCTGCCAAAAGTATATGTCATAAATAGTGAGAAGAATGTTTCCTCCTCTCCCCCACCCTCTGAATCTGACATGTATCATCATTTAGACAAAAAATGAAAAGTCCAGCAGAGAACCTCGAGAAATGTGTTTAACTTTTGACATTCTCTTGATTCCTTCAAATGGTGATTTTGTCTGTGGGCTAAAATACTTGTTTGTAATGTAAGGGATTAGGTGAAAACATTTAGAAGATTAAACTTTTAACTTCTACCTAGAGATCATGTAACTAGACGCATGGATACTCTGTTCAATAAAGTGTTAGGAATTGAAAAATTCCCACATGGATACTTGCGTATTTGCATGCATAAGAGGCCAGACTGTGGGTTACCTAATTATAGACTTGAATTTTGGTATTTCTGAGAACTAATTCTAGCACAAAACAAAGAAATTCTCAGCCTTTAAGGTATGATGGGACGATTGGTTTGGAAGGATAGTTATCAAGAAATAAGATGATGCTTGAGATGTTTGTATACACCTGAGGGAGACAGCGTGACAGGCTAATTTGCCTTAATTGGTGGCAAAACCTGCCAGCCTGAAGCAGTGTTGCAGAAATCAGTGAATGCACTTGCTGTTGTAACATTACCAGCTCCTTCTGCTATTAACTGAGATGCCTTATACAGGTTTTATTTTTCCCTCCCTAGATATAACTGAGATCAGGATTTCTAAATTGTAGATGAAGCCATCCAACATGTTTCCCGAGCTTTTTCTTTAAAACAAACAAAACCTTAGTGTAGTCGTGGCTTTCTCTAGTCTTTGGACTTCTGCCCTGATATGTAAAACAGTGTCTTAGTCTGCAGAAAACACTGACTCTTAGCTCTGTGTTTTGTTGCTCAGCTTTTATGGAAACATTACTGACGGTGGCCAACAGAGCCAGGTAGCTGTAAATGACAGTCTCTTAGAACAGGTGATTTCAGTGTGGGAGATGTTTCTTTATTAGTTTGAAAATAATTGTTCTTTATAGCTTATTTAGAGTCATACACTGCTAGGAAGTTCTGCGGTGAGGAGAGGCTGTTCTCGAAAACCAACCACTTTTGTTCAGGGCAGGTCCAAGAGGATGTGGAACCTTGCCTGAAGATGCCTCACATTACCCATAGGTAGCATTAATTAGCAGAATATTTGGAACATACAACATTCCCCTGTCTTGTGTTTGGTGGTATTGTGAAAAACTGGTTAGCAGGCAGACTTACTGCTTTAGAAATTCATATGTGCCAGTTTTAATGAAATAATTTACAGTAGCATCCCGTATTTAATTATCTGTCAATACCATTGTACTCTCATCAACCTTTTAGGGGCTTAATTACAATAAGCTGATATGCTTCTAAAATCACGTTAATGATTTAGGTAAAACAATGGGCAGTAAACTATTTCCTGTGTTTTATTTGCTGTAGTAGTGTTTAAATAATTATATTTTGTTTGAAGACAAGCCCATGTTGTTTATGAAGTGGCTGACTGGGTTGGTAGATGAGGGGAAACAAAACAATCTCTACATTATTTCTGGTAACTAAGATAAACAATCTGGTTTTGTGAATTAATACATTTTTGTTTCAACTTCTCAAGGTGAAGCAACATAAATATTTAAGCAGCTTGATTAGTTCACAGTTGTCTTGGGATCTCTTGCTTTACTTAAGCATTAAGCATATAAACTGCCTTTTGTCCTTTTCTTTTGCACAAATAATCCTGCTGGTCCCAAATAAAACCAAATTTTAAATTCTTCAGATACAACGGAAAGCAGTAACTTTTTTTCTTGTTTGTTGTTTGAAGTAATTGGAATGAGTACTGCAGGACAGTTTGTTAATATGATTTTGTCAGGTTTTTAACTTTTAATCATGAGTGCTCCAAAAACAATACCAAGTGCACCTAAGTGTGTGGTAGAGAAGGAATAAACTGTGGTTTATCTCAAATACACAGTCTGAAGGTACTCATTTGTTGAGGTTATCATGGTCTCAGTCCTAACTTTTAAAAGATATTTTTACATGGCATTTCAAGTTTATTTCATAATAAATCTACATCTCAAAAATGTAATGTTTCTTTGAGCTTAGAATAGATGTTTAGTCACTGTCTCTTCCTTCCCCTTAACCAAAAATTAAAAATAAACCTATAAAACAATGGCAATATTAAACAAGTCTTTGGCAGTAATCACGCTGGCAGCAAGCTGGTATTTTAGTAGAGGAATTCTGCTTTGGTGTGTACAGGCTTTAGAAGTAGCTGTTGAAAATGGAAAAATTAAAAAAATGCATATGTCGTCTTTTCAGGAAAAATCTGCCTTGGAGTAATAAAAGCTTCTTTCTTTGGCAGACAAGAGACTATGGACACTCTGATCTTGTGTTAGGGAATAATACCAATTTCTTTAAAATACAATTTTAAAGCCGAGTTTTCTCAAATTCTGCATTTTCCCCTGCTTTTTGCCTCCCCTTATTCAGTCTTTCTCTATTATTCACTGTGGGCCCAGACTTGTGTACAGGATTGTAATAGCCTCATGTTATAAAACTGAAAATTTAAAAATGAAAATAATGATTTGTAATAAAAAGCCTGACAGACTAATTACAGTATTGCGTTAATTATTATCTTGTTTCAGCTCTGTTCCACAGCTAGTTCAGATCTGAATTTTGGTGGGTTTTTAATCCCTATTGACACTGTGATTTTGAGAGACAGACTGTAGTTAAGAACAATATATATAAAATCAAGAAATAAACATTGTCAGATAAACAGCTGATTTCTGAAATGTTGCCTCTGACCTGTTAGTAATAGAATGCAAGTAGTTCTGTTTAAGTGTGATGCTTTGTGGATCTTCTGGTGAGGGTAACACCTATATAACATAGAATGCAATCTTGATATCTTTGTTTCTGGATATCTTTGTAGCATATACTAAATAGCAATCACAAATTCAGAAATTTGCATTTGTGCAGCTAAATTGGTACATCATTTTACACGGAGTTTTATTTTTTCTCCCAAAATGTGTGCAGTTCTCACAATGGTTAAGGTGTAGATTGATGTTAGTGCTGCAGTATAGCTCCAAGACTACAATTTGAAGCTACTTTAGAAAAATGCAGTTCTTTAGACATGGTGAAGCTGAAGTTGAATGGAAGTCCTATTAGGAGTGAATTACATGTAAATATTAATAAGGGAAGAGTTCTTAGCAAGTCCTGAGTTTGGGAAATTGAGCATGATAATTTGCTGAAATTATGTCTGTCTTGAAGATATGCAGATGCAATAATTTTCAGTTTTCATTTGAACTTTTAAATGGTGCAGAAGGTGCCCGGGTTAGATTTTAAGCAAGGAAGTGTTTGGAAGTATTGGCAAATGGCGTTGTAATGGATGTATGGTAATGAAGAGAGTTAAGATGAAAGATGAATTGGACTAAATGACTGCTAAGTCATTTAGGCTGGCGTGGTTACAGGTTTGGTTGTTAGATGTCTCAAATTACGTTTCCTTCGTTCCTGCACTTGGTTTGCCGTCTTGAGATCTTAACAAAGTTCAGGGGATCAGTTTCTGACAATTTGCCTTGTTTTCCTTTTTTTTTCAGGATGCTTCCTCTGCAGATATTCGGAAAGCATACCGAAGGCTTTCACTAATTTTACATCCAGATAAGAATAAAGATGAAAATGCAGAAACACAGTTTAGGCAAGTAAGTGCAATGTGTGGCAGTAAAAGCTTTAGGGAAAATAGAATCAGAATTTTTTATGATGATCTCATTTTAGTAAGAACAATGGTGCACCTTTGAAATGAGCAAGTTAAACATTGAATTACACTTTCCTTGATGTAGGTAGACTCAAAACAGCTCCTCTTGTTTTGCATTAACTTGTTGAATATTTTGTATTTAGTATTTACCTGTGTATGAAAAATAATTTGAATGTAATACTTATACTCTTAGGAGGATAATGTTTTGCACTTTCAAAAGAAGTGTGTAAAATTTCTAATCAGTTCTTAACACGAGTCCTAGGTAGGCATAATTGAATGAAAAGATTTTGTTTTAGTTATTTAATTTTCACCTTTTCATTCCTTATAGGGTGAAACAATTAGCTCTGCCTTGAAAAATGTACCTCTAATAAGTAAATAAACCTACTTAATTTCAGTAAGACCTTTAGGATGAAACAAATGGTACCTTTTTTTAAGTTGTAACTGAAACAAGACTTAGTTCGACAGATGTGAGAAGGGGAAAATTAAGTCTTGGGTAGGAGTTGCTTGTTTATGTCTGATGGCACTTTTTGTATGAATATGTCACTTTTTCTTTTGCATATTGGATTTGCTTCTTGGTCTTGTAGGGAAGAGTGAAATCTGGAAAAGGTCATTCATTGGCAAATGTAAATATGGTGCTACTAATCAAACTTTTATAGTCTCAATCATAAACTAAGATCTTTTTATGTGTGTGTTTGCTTTTTTGCCTTTTTTTTTTTTTAGTTGGTGGCCATCTATGAGGTTTTAAAGGATGAAGAAAGAAGGCAGAGGTGAGTTAAAATGCATAGATTCTTAAATAACACATTCATACCAGTGCTATATTGAAGTCCTGTTTGATTTAATTATAACACTTTATATGATTTTGGAAATTTATATTTTTTTTGTTTCATCCCTCTAAAGAGAATTTCGTTGTGAAGTTACACTTAAGGAAAGTTTAAAAAAGTGTTAGTTAAGTGATTTCAGACTACTTAAAGTGAGTTATCCCCCAAATCTTCCCAACTTTTTGTTTATAACATTGTTTACATACACTTTGGGATATTGGCTCTCTGGTACTTAGTTCCATTATGGAGCTTGTAGGAATTTGTTTGATGCTGATTCTATTGTTGAATAATTATAAATTAGGTGGATTAAACAGCGATTACCTTCAGAGAATTTTCTGGAAATAATATGCTGAGTTTAGAAGTAACATGTTGAACAGAGCTGTATGGTTGTACTGCCCTGAGAAAACCTTTCTTGATCAGGTTGATTGCATAGTCTAATGATAAACTCTAGCTGAGCTTGTAAATGGAGGGTGGCCAGTCCTATATCCTGTAAGACGTTGTTATAACAAGTCTCTAATAGAAGTCTTTAGTAAGTGTGATAGTATTGTTTCTGTTGTATGGTAACTCGAGGGTTTCTTGCAACTGTACAGCAAAGGAAAGTGGGGAGTCACTCCTTTTTGAAAGCATTCTACTTTAGATGTTGATGCTTGGCTTTGCATTGTGTGAGGTGATGGACCTAGTGGAAGAGTCTCAAAGTTTGTTGTCATATCCATGTTCTGGGGAGAATGTGCTACACCCTTCATCTCTCAGGGCTTATTAACTCAGTTTTGTACTAATTCCAGAGACACTGTAACAAGGCTTTCTGCTGGATTTCTTCCCCCCACCACCCTCCCCGCCCCACCTTTTTTCTCCTCTTCTTTTTTTAACCTGACCTGAAGACACGATGGGGATGAAATGGAAATGAGCTCCATTTCTTACAAATTAGTTGCTGAGGAATTCTGGCAGTTGAGCTGGGTATCCCTTCGCAGCTAGGTACCTAAATGGTCTGAGACATGGGTTTACACCACCAAGAGGTGAGCGAGCTGCAGGTTTCCGCTTCTGTGCAGTGAAGTCAGCTGTACCTGCCACCTCCTGCTCATCTCAAAAGTGATGTAATGCAGCATCACTCCTGGGGTGGGCACAGAGACTGGAACAAGCAAAGGCAGGAATAAGGTCCTACACTATGCGAGGGAGTGATGAACTCCTTTTGAAACAATGAAACCCCTTCTCCATGTCTTGGTGAGTGTCAAGAGGCGTTAATTGTTTGTGTGGATACAGAAGCAGTGTTCTAAAAAGGTGGATCTGTTGGACAGCTTGATGTAATTAATTTTCTAAAGCCATCAGTGAATTTTTACTTTATCTGATGGCAGAAGCCTTTCTTAAAATATTACAGTTCCTCTACTGACAGTTATAGTACAAGGCTTTAAAATGTGGTTTGCTTTTTTGAGAAAGTTATGTAGTTGCTTGTGAAGTACACTAATATCATTAGTAGTACAAGAGAATATAGTAATATTACATGTTATACTTTTGTCATACATACTGTGAATGATACATAATCAAAACATTCAAATATTCTAACAATAAACATACAAGCAACACTATTTAACAATAAATTAAACATCCATGCAGCAGAGCACATATTTTTATTTTGTATATGCACTGTGTATTTCCCTGGAGTGTAAAATTCTACAGAGAAGTTTATCTTTAGAGTATGTAGAGATAGGTGCATTTATTGTTAAATCGGCCTTTGATTATTTTAAGAAAAAAATAGATAATACTATGCACTTCTGTTAATTATAATTAGGCTAAATCTTGGATTTTAATCTCATTGTTTGTTACCTTTTTAAGGAGCTGTTTTTACCTACCAGGCCTATCCTCTGTAACAATGTGGACTTGATTGCAGGAAGCATTTGCAAAGGAATCAAGATGTACTTGTTTAGACTAAGAAAGATGTTTATCTTAGTTCTTATTGTAACTAAATGTCTGTATTCATAAATATAAGTTGTTCTGACTGATGTTGCACTGGATTTCTTTAACAGCTTGAGGAAAAAAGGGCCCCAAAAGTAAAAAGTGCCTTTGCAATCTTCCTGTAGTTCAGAATAGATCTCATTAATTCAGGGTTATAGTGTATAAACCATATCAGATCTCTGAAATGATTTGCAGTATGATATGCAGTGGCTTTCTTAAAGGGAAAAGTAAATTGTAGCTATATTGAAATAGATGATACTGTAATTAGTTACTACAGTTAATGGATTTTTTCTTGCAATGTAATTGATTCACAAAGAGTCTAAAAACTATTTCAAAACTTTACAGAAAAAAGAAATTTTAATAATCTTGCAATTTGTTACTTGTTAGTACAAGACTAGCAAGTCTCGTGTAGAATCTAGTTTTAAACTAAATATTCAAAATACTTCTAAATGGGGATTTGGTTTTGTGGTTTTGTTTCTGCACGGGTGCTTTGGTGTTTTTGCAGCTTGTTGACCGCTACATTTTGGAGACAACTAGTAGGCATACCCATAGGTAAAAAATGTGCTGTATTCTGTGTGTGTATATTTTAGGAAAAAAATCTGCAGATACGTATTTTCTTTTCAGCTTGTTTTTTTTTTCTTACAGAGTTTTACAATTAATATAGATTGCCGAAAGAATTCTTTGTAATGAAATTTTGAATGTAGTTCATGATGCATGTGTATTAATTGTCCTTCATAGTTTATATAAGTTTCTCTTTAAAGGATTTCTTTATAGAAACTTGGTTTTTCTTAAGCCACATTCTGAATTTGAAACTCAAGATTTAAAAATTATGGAAGCTTCTGAGTTTCAGTAGGATAATTTTCCAGTTGAAAACCTAAAAATCATTGATATCTTTATTTTTCAAATACAGAGCTTAATGACTATTGAAAGCAGTGATTTATCTTTTAACAGTATATATTCTAAAAAGTGGGTTATAATAGAAGCTATCTTCCCTTAAAATGGCCAGTCGTGTGAGCCATAATGCTCATTGATAGTAAAATCAATAGAGCATTGATTCTGAGACTTAATCCTTGGAGACTGTTGTTCAGAACAGCGGACATAGCCTAGTAAATACTGAGTGCTGTTTAAAGGGCTTAATGCAAGAGGCTCTGCTGTCTTAATTTATTTTTTCTCAACCGATAATTTATAATGAAACATGGCTGCCAAACATTAGTTTGAAATCTTGGTTTACATATTATTGTATTATTACCATCAGCATATATGGACCTTATTTAAGCAGTAGCTACTTTTTCAGTACATCAGTTAACAATCATTAGTGTACAAGAAAGGCAACTGCAATGAATTTATAGTAGTATTAAAAAACCCCCAACTTGGTTCTACATGTATTTTTTGGAAGCTTTCAAAAGGACGTCTTATGGGAAACCTTGTGATCAACCAGATTTGTTTTAAAAGGAGTTTTGCTAAAATATTCACTAAAACATTTTGTAAATGCATTATATTTTCTAAATACTAAAACTTTTACTTATTTCTTACACAAAAGTAAAGTAGAAGTTTTAGTTTTGCAATAACAGCTTAAGCAATTCTTCTGAACAGTTTGTGTCAAAGCATCAGTAGCTAATTTGTTCTGACTTGCTGGGAAAGGAAAAAAGTTACTAGATCTGATTTTACAATAGTGGATATTTATCTTACTGTTTTCATAGTTGTCATGAAAATTTTCATTTCGGGTAGCATTCAGAACATAGAAGAATCCTAGGTGTTACATCTTTTGCATAGAAATAACAGTGACAACTTGAACAAATGTTTTATCAGAAGTCAGCTTTTCTAGATATGCGCTAAATTAAAGTGTATTTCTTAATTGAAAACCACTGCCTCTTTTTCTGCTTAAAAAATGAATTTGCTTGTGGAATTTTTTTTAGTACATCTCCAAGGTATCAATTTAATAACTATCGAAGTAGCTAGTGCAGTTGTTGCATTTAAATTGATTTACATGTCAAGACTGGCAGTTTAGCAGCTGCGCTATTATGCCTGGATTGGTCAATTTACTTGAGAAAAACCTACTACTGAGTTCTACTGACCTGCATGACAATATAGGCCCTATTTCTATTCCTGTAATTAGGCCTGCGACTAACTCAGAATATTTTTAATTAAAATATTTTGGTCAATGTGTTGCACCAAATTAGGCCTTTCAGTGCAGATTTAATTCTGGAAACGGTGTGATTAGAATATGTAATGAGTTGTGTTCAGTTTAAGATTAACAGGTTGTGTATCTTGAACATACAGGTTTTTGAGTTTTACTGTAGGGATTTTTGTTTAAAATTTTACTCTGAAAAGTTAATTAAAAAAATCTGGTTTGCATGTCTGTGGTTTGTTTATTTTTAAATTTATGATATACTGTAAATAAAAGGCCACAGACATACTATGGTATTTCAAGACATTTGTGCGAAGGAAAACAGACAAATTGTCAGGAAACATTTTCTGTACAGTTAGTGGAGTTAGTAAAATTAAACAGTTTCAAAATAGATTTATTTTTGGAGACAGCTTTTCAAATGGAAAACAAAAAAGTAGTGAACTTTGTTTTCAAACATCAATATCAAGCCTCTAACTTAAACTCTTATCTTACACGGAATTGATATTAAGTCTGACAGGTTTTTACCTAATGGGTATCATGCTACTAAAGGACCAAAAAAAGCAAAGATACCTCTCCCCTCCCCCCAGCACTTGTGCTTTTAATTTGTAAAAGGAAAAAAAGGTTTCCAGTGTTTGAGACATTTGTTCTTTGCTTCCTATTTAGTAGTTAGTGGGTTCTTATTTACTTCTGTCATGGAAGTCTGGCCGCTGATTACTGGCAGGTAGAACACTTCTACATTTCTGGAAGCCTCTTACTTCAGAAGTGAGTGAACCTGGATGGGTTTGAGGGGCTGGGGGTTGTGGAGGATGGGGAGTGTTGCAGGGGCATTTGAATTACTTGCCCCACCCCTGCACAAAAGTCTAGGTGCATTTCCCCAGCGTTTGGTTTTCGTTTGTTTCCAGATGCAAGCCTAGCTGCTGACAAAACAAGGCATTGCTCTCTAAAAAAAATGTAAAAAAATTACTAAATGATCTTTTGTGTGTGTATTATTCAAGCACTCACTGGATTATCTTTTGTTTTGTAATTGAATGGTTTGGCTTAGTTCATTTTGAGCTCTCCATGAAAGCCTGTTATGTTTGCTACTGTAGGTATGATGATATTCTGATCAATGGACTACCAGATTGGCGACAGCCTGTGTTCTACTACAGGCGGGTGAGAAAAATGAGCAATGCTGAGCTGGCATTACTCTTGTTCATTATACTCACAGTGGGTCATTATGCTGTGGTTTGGTCAATCTACCTGGAAAAACAGCTGGTAAGTATTGGTAATAAATCAAACTTGCTTCAATTATTAGTATTGAATTTCCTGCAGAAATTTGCATATTATAGGGATCTCTACCATTTTCCCTAGTTTGATTTTGCATTTTTCATATTTTAAAAGGATTATATTTGAAGTGGTGATAATCACAGAATGAGATATCTGAGATCTCAGAAGTACTAATCTAAAAACTACTGAATTTTTCTAGAATTGTTAATAAATTGCAAGACATAGTCCTTTGGCTTTTAACTGAAAGGAAGAAGAAAATAAAATCTATCATTTGTTGATGCAGAATAATATGCTACTTTAGTCATATCTGTGGTTCTCCTAAATGGTGTTTAAAATAATCAGGTTTTGTTAATTTAGAAGTCATCATTTCTTTGCCTCTCTACTTAGCTAAATGCTTTTTTGTTTTGGGTTTTCCTTAATGAATTGGTAAGCAGTGTAAACCACATTATTTTTGATAATTTTATTTGTTGTCATATAAAAGTCTGCTGCACTTAGTAGACTAGGAAAAAAAGCTTAGCATAACTTGAAAAATATTCATACATTAGCATCGATTTACTTTTTTTTATTTTCCACTGCATTATTGAAGTTGATGCATGAGAAAGGAGGCAAGTTGAATGCTTTCTCCTCTTAGAAAACTTTGATTGCTATGGAGATACACATGAGTGACAGAACTGGACTTCATGTGTGTTTAAAGACCGGATACCATGGCAACAGTTATTGTTAAGATAGATCATTTTACTTAATCATGTAGGACCCCAGATACATTTGCATAAATGCTACTCTGCTGTTTACCCTTCATAGAAGAGTCCCAGTAACATTTGTGGTTTACATGCTAATGATAACCTGTAACCATAGTTCTTTCTACATCAAGGATGAACTGCTTAGCAGAAAAAAGAGGGAGAAGAAGAAAAAAACAGGCCTCAAGAGTTCTGATGAAGCCAAACTTGCTGCTCTAGACAAAAATGAAAGGTGGGAAGAAACTCTCTTCTTT
This sequence comes from Grallaria varia, assembly GCA_013396735.1. NCBI lineage: Eukaryota > Metazoa > Chordata > Aves > Passeriformes > Formicariidae > Grallaria > Grallaria varia. Next base: position 428,958 of record VWZG01004483.1, on the reverse strand, counting down.
TCTGCATTTTTAAACGTTTTATCAGCTGCTGATTTAGTTCTATCATTTTCTCTTTGCATCTTTGAAATATTTTATGAGAAAAGTAACCGTATTTGTAGTAACAGCCATTGCTGATATAAAGTGTGAAGGTGTAGATGTTTTCCAGGTTTTGATTTGTAAATTGGTGCTTATTCAGCAGATCAACAATAATTGAAAGATTAAAGCTGAATTAATAGTATCTGGCTTATAAGGGTATTATTTCCACAAGTTGATTTTAGAAGATTTTACAACTTTTTCCATCTTTTTTTTTTTGCCTTTGATTAATGAATTTAAATTTATTTGAGCTTTAGTTTGTTTATACCAAGCAAGGAGTTTTTCTGGGGGTTTTAATACTTGTCTAATTAAATGCTTTTTATCTGATTATCTTAAAAACAAGCATGTTGATAAAGGCTTCTAACACATTGTTTGTCAAGGAACACGTAGGGAAATAGTGACTTTCAGGACACTCCAAAAGATACCACCATTTCTTCTATTGATTCATAGAAAGAAATAAAGGGTTTAAATAGTTCACACAGCAGGGACATGAACTGGATCAATGCAGGATGGAGATCAGAGACCATTCTGCTTGTCGTCTTTCCTGATGACATCAGTGAGTAATGCTCCAGTGAACTGCAAATGACATTAATTTTTATGTATTGTTTTGTTTACGCTACAGTCTTCATATCTGGTTGTCAGCACGTTTGAACACTTGGTAGAGGCTTGAGTGTTTTTTTTTGGTTTGGGTTTTTTTTTAATAAACTGATTGTGTGTCTTATGAATTTATTTGCCTAAAGAAAAACCCTTTAAAGAGACCAAAATACACAGCAATGATTAGAAGTTAACTGTTACATATTTTGAATTAAATATTCAAAATGTATATTTAATATTATGTAGTTAGACATTTTTATGGAAGTTGACAAATGCTAATCATCTTAAAGTATAATAGGAAATTTCTGGCTTTGGAATTGTGTGGCAATAATGAAAAACCTACAATTTTATTTGACTGCAGAATACTGGACAAACCACAATGGCATGACTTACTTCCATGCAAGCTGGGAATATGGTTCTGCCTCACAGTGAAAGCTTTACCTCAGCTATTCCAGGTAATAGTAATGATTTTAAACTGTATTATTTCATTTTTCTTGATTGTGTTATTATGTGTAATCAGATGTGTAACACTTGTTCTTAATTAATTTTTTGGCTCCCGCACATACCATATATATATATGTGCGTGTATATATATAAAAATTAGTCTTTGAAGGCAAATTTAATATCATAAATTCATGGGAATGTTAAGGTATTCTAAATGGATATTAATATGCCAGGGAAGCAGTTTCTGTTAGGCAAAACTACAAGAATAAATGATGGGAGAGGAGTGATATATATCCATCTAATTAGGAACAGCAATGTCTTTTAAGTGATGTAACAGAAGTACTTTTATCTCAAATTAGCAATGCTATACTTTCACAGCAAAGTTTAATATGTCATTTAAATTTGGGATAACAGTGAAATTGCTTTTTCTGATTGAGTTTCCTTCTTTAATTCACTGGATAATGACACAAATGGATACTTGGAATTACTAGGATAAAGTAACAAAGGTAAGGCTGTAACATCAATGTGGCAGACTTGCTCACAAATCTGTTTTTTAATCTAATACTGTAAACTGTAAAATTTAGCTGGTATTCAGCCAATGTAAGTATTGTCAGGTCAGTTATCAGAATCACTTTTTTAATATCACTTGCTCTTTTCATTTCCCTTGAACACACAGTTTTGTTTTTGATACCCTTGTCACTTTTATGGATCAGGGAATGCAAGGTGGATTTTACTTTGGTTTACAGAAATACTGAGCATTAATTTAAAAGTTTTAAGTAGTAAATGACATCCATGTTCAGTTTTTGTCTGTGTTCAGGATGGAAAAAGCCTATAGTTCAGAATTCCTATTCTGTTAGCAAGAACTTTGTAAAAGTTATAAATGCAGTAAGGTCTGGTCTTTCAGTATCAATTTGTATAGCCTTTAACTTTTCCTGCAAAGAGATGCAAAAGTTAATATTTCTTCCTCTTTTAAAAATTTCGTCAGAACTGTGTGGCTATTCCATTAAGGATGCCTTTCTTTCTGCCTATTTTAAAGCAAATAGATTATGCTTAAAAAACTGTTGTGTCCAAACTAAACTTTGATGTTCAACCCTCACAGAAGTGAGTCAGATGGAATACAATTAATGTCAGCAAACTGTTGCTGCATTTTTGAAACTTTATTCATAATTCTAGTGCTTTCCCTTTTGCCTTGATTGCAAAATATTAAAAAAATACAGAATATAGTAAGATTAATGAATAATTTCAAGTTAGTACTTCTTACAGTCTTCTTATAATTTTTATGGTATTAAGATATATATATATGAACACATCAGTATAACAGGTTTCAGATTTGCTGTTCAAAAAGCAGCTCCTATGTCTGTCAGAATAGTTTAATGTGTTTAATGTGACCTGCTAATTATGTAAGTTAAAATGCAATAGACCATAAGAAATCTTCAGTCTTAAGAATATTCAGGACTTCAGGTGACTGAAATAAATTACTGTAGCTCATTAATTAAAAATACTTAAAGAAGTATTACCTGTTCTGAAGAGTGTAAGAGCATCAGCGACCCCATGGTCGAGTTTTCTGAAAAGATACCTGGTAGGTTGTAGCTACCCAGACAGAGAAACATCTGTCCTCTTTTTGTGTTATATTTAATGTTTTGGGAGGTTCTGCCTTAATTGTAATTACCAACATAAAGAAAAACTTATCTGTACTTTTAATATTATACCCTGATACAGCAAGCCTGTTTTGAATATAAGTGCTTTTCTCTTCAATAATACACTAACTCAGGCTTGAGATTTCAGAGTATTTCATGCTTTTAGTGTAAGTAGAATCACTAGGGCAGTTTTTCTAGCAGATGAAGGATCCTACAGATACTGAATAGTGTTGTGTGTCCAGGTTACACGTGCAAATTATCTAACAAGGTGTTGCAGTGGTTGACATCAGGATGGAAGCTGCAAATTTTAGTTGTTTATTGCTTTAATCTAAATAATTTCTTCAGTCTTTTAGGAGCCAACAAATTGTTTTCAAAATCTGCTTGTCATTCACCTGCACCTAGTGCAATTGTAGATGAACTTCTAAAAATACATCCATATTTAAATGAACCCTGTTTGGGACAGGATAGGTTAAGAGTTAGCAGTACTTTTAATTGAATGTTTCTTCTCTCATTGAGTTTTTCACAGCCCTGACAATGAAACAGCTGAACTCTTTCCTCTGATTAAGGAACCGAAACCACCTGCCTATGTACACAAGTTCTTCCTCAGAGGAGACTATATTAAAAAAACCCAAACCAAACACAAAACAACAAACAAGAGTAACAACAGATAAAACCCAAACAATACAAAACATACAAGGAGAGGTCTATTTAAACTTTTTCTCAGTTCTCGTATTGAATTCCTTTTACCTTGCATCCATGTCTCCACCTATTAGTTAATGTGAATATTCTACTTACAACAGCTCTGTCTGAGGATTCAGGTTGCTGAGCTTCTGCCCATGCCTGCCTTTCATTTATCCAATTGAGTGTCTTTCTCCTGCTTCCCTTCCTCCTTCAAAATGTCAGATTTCAGAAGGAGGCACTTAAAATAATTAAGGTGGGCCTTCACTGAAGAAAAATGCTTTGTTTGCATGCCCTTGTGATGGCCTATGCCATTTTATAGTAGCCTGCATTTTATGTCAAGAAACTGGAAGAAAAATAGGTGAGAGGAGGTTGAGAGAAACTAAGAAAATGAGTGGGTTTTTTAAACTGTTGACAATTGTATTTTAAGAGAGACTACATAGATTTTTATATCCACGCATTTAGTTTAGTTAAATTTAAGTGTGAAAACAGCATCTTTAAGCTTATTTGAAGAAATGAAGGGAGAAGAATACATAAAATTCATCATAAACCAAATATCTTCTGTGAAAGAGGCATTAGGTGAAGTGTAAATTACGTTGACTATTGCCAAGTTTAATTCTTATAATGTAGGCTAAGAAAAATAATGAAAGTTGTTTCTAAGGCCATTTATGGTTAACTCTTTCATGAGAATGACCTGGAAGAAGGCATTGTATTTAAAACTATACGTAAATGATTATTGGTACTGAAATTTCTTCTTAGAAAGAAATAAACTGGCTACATGGAGTGTGCAAGAATTTCAGTTCAAATGCTGTTTGCAAAATGGAACAGACAGTTGTGTTAAATGTACTTTTGTTTTGTGGGAGAACTGTCACAAGTAAATTGCAGTTTATTCCAAAATCAGCTGACTAGAGTTTTTTCTTTGGATGTGCAGACTTACAACTTAAGAAAAGTGGTCTTTTTAAAAAATGTTGTTAATTATTCTTCACGAAGTATTTCCTTCAGAAAACAGAAGATAGGAGTGTTCCTTAGTATTCCTGTCAACTCCATATTTATGTGGTGAAGTTTAGCAATGAATGTCTTTATTTTTACTAAATTATGAGCCCTTGTCCTGAGGGTAGTGAAGCAGAAAGCATTTTTTGTTTGTTTCAGACAGAAATGGATTCTTGTTAAGAAAATAAGGTATCCTTATTCTGTCTCTAATCATGTAGGTGTAGGGCACATACCCTTGCAGTGAGCTGTTTGAGAACTGCTGGGGGCTCGCCAGTAATGAGAAGGCAGTTTGAGCTCAATACGTAGTTGCGCTGGGTATAACCTAGTGAGATTTTCAACAAAGCTTTCAATTCCAATTGAAACTTGTGTTTATAAAGACCTTTGTGTAGCACAAAGTGAATTAAACCAAAAAGGCCAGTAATTTATTTTTATGTAGACTACCAGATGGTAATTACTGTAGCTGATTTAGTAGCCTGGAATAGATTCAAACTACTGACCCAGAGGTGTTTAATTTCTTGGCATTTTTTCCTCAGGTTTTCTTTTAATCTGTGATCACAATTCAACACCTGTTTAGAGATGGTTCAGCTTTGGCCTTAAACGGATTGGCAGTGTGTCATTAAACTCAAGAGGCTTTGCCAGCAAGGCATCTCCTTTGGCAAGTTAGTTAATGTGAATATTCTACTTACAACAGCTCTGTCTGAGGATTCAAGCAAGATTTGATTAGATCAGCAAATGTATTTGTGAGTTGTTTTTGTCTTGACATATAACTTCATATAAAATTGTGTGAGACTAAAACAAAATTTATTGCACTTAATAATGTATGCCTTAAAAAAGGTTTCTTTTAGAAAAGGGAATTTTTTTCAAGTCAGTAAGGTTAAATATCTCTTCATTCCCCAGCTTTACAAGGTTTTGACATGTTCCAATTTACTGTACAACACCAATGTTGATATAATTTGTGGGGAGCAAGCAATTGCAGTATGTGTGGCACGAGTGATTGCCCATTTGCTCTGTTTCTTGCTATTTCACAGCTGTTGGGAGAACCAAAGTAGGGATGAAGCTCTTGACCCTAAGGTCAGTTAGAAGCTTAGAAGCAGGTCAGAGGAGAGGGGGTGGTAAAACGTATATTCTGGGTGTATGCAAGTGAGCAAAAATAATTTGTGTCTAACAGGGTATTGTTTGAGGCTCTGCAGACAAAATGTGCTGCACAGTAGAAGTTTAAGTAAACATAAGACAGTAAACAAATTTGCTTTTAATTGCCTGCTGTGCTGTGGCAGCTTCTTCAAATCCCTTACTGTATTGTCCTGCCAGACGTGTCAGAGGAGCGTAGTTGCAGGGCAGCTCACGTGTGTTGGGCAATACTGGCTCTGTTAGTGGGACTGGTCTGTTGTGGTATGAGGCTTCATGGGGTGTGAAATGGGTCCCAGGGAGGCCTGGCAGCACTGGCCTCTGTTCCCCCTGCCTTTCTCTCACCACTGGGCACGTGGAATTGCCAGCAGATGCTGCAGTGGTAGGGCCAGCTGCTGGTCGCTGGGTGCAGCCGGCACTTGGGAACCGCACTGCAACTGCACAGAGCCTGCACGCAGCTGAGGAGCATCGCCACACCTGGCATTATTTCAGGGTCAAAGCATGATTTTCTGATTGTAAAGGAGAAAATAATATAATTCTTATTTATTTGCTGGTTGCCTTTGGGCAAAGATGTAAAAATGCCAAAGAGAAATATAAATCATAATGTTCAACTCTTTTTTTTTTTTTTTTTTTAAACATTGTTTCTTACCATAACACATTGAAATCACTAGTTTAGAAACCCATAGAAGGAGTATTTTTGCTCTGCTATAATGGCTGGCATTTTTACTGCATAGAAATAGCAAATTGAAGGTTGGCTGTTGCAGTAAATTTAATTTAACTAATTTTTATCTCTTTTATATATAAATTGTACAATAATATTACACTCAAAAAAACCCACAAAAATTAGTACAGTGTATTTATCTGTACAAGTATTTATCTGTAAGTCTATAGATTGATTTAACAAAAATTAGTCCAAAGAAAACTATTTCAATATCCTGATTTTAAGTGTGCTTGTAGGAAAGTTTTCAGTTAACTGCAAATTCTGAGGGGATGCATTTTGCTTGTATCAGTCCCTTAGCCAGAGAGCTACAATGTGGAGCTGATTCTATCACAAAATCTGAAATGAAGATTCATATATGACAAATACAGCAAGTTGGTTCCAATGTTTGCCTTCTTTCTGTTTACCGCCAGGGTTTCTAATGTAGACCAGAAACCCAGCGACATTAACTGGAGGAAAAAACCCGAAAAAACCCAAAAAAACCAACACCCTCAAGCAAACCAACAAAACCTCATCACCCTCCCCAAAAGTCGAGAGGCCAGAATGACAGTCTTAGCCAGAACTGAGGTTTTTAATTCTAGAATTAGTAGTTTGAATAAATACTTTATCTGTTGATTTAAAAGCAACAAACAATAAACCCAACCAAAACCCCAAACCCCCAAACAAACAAAGGAAAAAAACCCCTTGGAAGTCCATTATCAGGAATTTCTGTATTTCTGCATAACTCAAGCTCAATTTTGTCTTGGCAATCTCAAATTTACTAGCACAAGATGATAGTTTTATAAAGCATCATTTTGAAGAATTTTCCAGTATTCTTTTTTCTTATTTGTGATTAAAACATTGGAACTATAATAACTGTGTTTATTTCTATTCCACAACACTTTTTGAAATTTTTTTATTGAGAATGAGGGTAAACACAGGAATTTCCTGTGTATGGCAGATTAAATATAATTTAGAAATACAAAGAGCAGAACTTTGCATTTCCAATATATTCTTTTTTCATTCTGTTCCTTATTCAAAAGTCTTTATTGAAATTATAGTATAAAAAACCAGCATGTATCAGCCCTCTTCTTTATTCTTTTTGCTTAAATAATTGCATGTTACTGCTTGGATGGTGAGAAGTAGTACTTTATGTGTATTTGTGCTCTTTTTGAAAACTTCTTAAACTCCTGCAAATGAGAACAAAATATTTCTGACTAGGTAAGGTGGAGCTTTTAGTTAAAACAATTCCAAGTTTTGTATTTGTGGGTCGCTTTCCCCTGTATCTTTCCATCCCCACAAGTACAAAAAAAGTTGCTTTTCTTATGTTTGTTACCTCTTGAAGGTGAAGTGTACATCAGGTATAAAATTTTGATGTTGCACGTATTTTGAGCTGTAAAATCATTGCTGGGGAAGGAGCATTAGCTTGGAAGAGGCTGGGTCTATGTTGCCAGTGTCTTTTGGGCCCTTGAGACAAAATGACTGCTTAAATTTATCACTTTGGAAAAGTAAAAAATATGAACGTAAATCTATTTTTAAATACTTATATTGCCAGAACTGAATATGCTTCAAAATGCATATTTGTGTTTAGACTAATTGAAAGCTAATGAGGAATAAATTGAAACCGGCTTACTCAAATTAAAGCAGAAGTTTTCTTCAAAGAACTTCCTATTTTAAGCAGTTTTCCAGTGTTTTTTTCATTTTGACCTACAAGGTCTAATATCCATAAAATTTGTGTCTGTGGCTAAAATCTTTACTCAGGTATGCCTTTTAATTACTCTTTACAACCTGTTGAGCCATTTCTTATGCTTTTGTGGGATTTGATTTTCTAATCTTCAAAATCCATTTTGAATAAAGCTTTTTGTGGGTTTTTTTCCTTGTTTTTCTTTATATGTATACTTTTGTCTGTGCTTCAAAATGTGCAGTCTCCCCTTTTTTTGTTATTATGGTACCAGCCGTAATAAACTTATCAATTAGATAAAAGACTGATGTTGCCTTTGTTACCTGCATATTTTACTCCATTTGTAGTGATAATCCATTTTATATCTATAAAGCAACAGTAGTACCAAATTTCATTTATGTGCTTCTGACTAGTTTTCTTTGTTGTTCAGCTATTGTGTCTCATTTTCATCTGAGCCACATTTCCAATTGTTCTGTGATTGACGTGCTGGGGAGATTGACAGTTACCCCCTAGTGCCTGCTGTCTGGAGATCCCACAAGCAATAATGGATTTTACAACAGAATTTAGCATCAAATATTGGCTTTCAGTGTCAGATGGGTTAAATTTAAACGCCAGTTAATTGTAGCCATTTTGAAATCATAGCCTTAAACAAAAGTGGTTTTTGGATATCAATATATCTGAGTCCTGTGTATGCCCCACAACCCAAATGTCTCAGATTTAGAGCAGAAGTGAACTGTTGCATTTATGGTTGTTCCTGTTTCTTAATGATGCAAATAGTCCAGTTCTGGAGAATATAAAGAAAACTTCCATATGTAGTAGAGAACTCATACTTCAGGTAAACCGAAAAGAGAATCACTGTGGATTCTAATTGTGTAATTCAGTGTTCTAACAGAAATTGAGTATATTTCCTCAAAGCCTTTGTATCTGCTGTGAATGCTAGTCCTCCTGTACCTACACGTTTTAGCCACAATTCTACTAAAACCCACCAAAAAACCCCTCTTCCCCATTCCCAAACCCCAAACTGTCAGCATGTGAGGTGCTCTCTTCTGTTACGTTCCAGCAGCAAAAAGTGATGTAAACTTTAATATTACATCTGTGTGCAGTGATCTCCTACATACACCTGGCAAAGAAACATATTTCCCATTTCCTGTATCCAGTGTAAAGACAAATAGAGAATAAGAGGAGGTATTTTGGAAGGAGATGGGACCTTACTGATATTTTGTGGCAATTTGTCAGAGTTGTTCTTCTAGTGTGCTGACTTGTATTGATGAGATACCTCCAAAACATTGCAAAGTTCTGCTTAGAGCTGGGTCATGGTTCCTATCCTGTGTTTTCCCACCTCCCTCAAGTATCTTTGCAGGGGTAGATGCCAGAGTAATATGAAGAACAACTGTTGTGTTACAGTATCTTTGCAGGAAGAAATGGTTTTTGAGGATTGCTGCTGCTTTGCTCAGTTTTTTTCTTTTCAAGACTTTTTAAAATGTCTTATTTCATGTTAATGATATGAGATTATGTTTAAATTTATGGGATTATAGTTGGAATTATAAAAAAAATCAGCTACTGTTTTACAGTACATTCTACATTGAAATTTAAATCACCCTTTTAATGTGAAATGTGGTTATGTTAGTGTAATAACAACAAGAAATTATTTTTTCACTATGAAAACTCAAATTAGTTTTATGTAATACTGTAATTTTTATGTAATACAGTAGATATTCTGCATGCTTGGAAAAGATAAATAACTTGTCTGTTTCAGCATTTCTATTATAAATTCCTTGTTCTTGGATGAGTATAGAAGTCTCTTAAACTGGTCAATAAGAGTAAAAAAACTCTCCATATTTCTTACTTCAGCAGTCTGGTTGTTCATATTGGAAAGCTTTCAGTGTAAATCTGTAATTATTAATTCATCAGATTTTGAAAACGTACCTTATTGTGGTGTTTGTGACAGGACTTCTACTTTTATGTGTATTTGCTATATAGATTTCAAATTAGAATCTAATCCTTGGAGAAAAAAAACAATATATAATATTTTCAACACTTTAATAGCAATGTAGAAGTTGTTTTAAAAAAGAAAGGGGAACACGCTGGAACATGCAGTTAATGTTACCTTAATGAGTTCACACTAAGGTGACTGCTGCCTAGCAATTGCCTTTGTTTGTCCCTGCACACACTATTCTAATTAAAAACTTCTCCTTCTTTGAACTTCCAGATTGCCGATGTGAGCAAAGTGGGGTTCATGGCCTCTTCCAAATCTGTAGGTAGTTTCTCTAACCATTTTGCTTTTCAGGTTGTCAGTGAGCATCATAGTCTATAATATCTACACTCTTACATTTTGAACCTTTATTACACAAATTCTACATTCTAAGCAAATACTTTCTAGACTGAAAATTGCTGTCACTCAAGGAAACAAGTATATATTAAAATTTTTGTGAGGTTAATTGAGAACTTAAAACAGAGCCATTGCAATAACTTGTTTGTATAAGGATGCTAATGCCATTGCAACATTTTCTTAAAGGATGCCAGACAATTATATGTAGAATATAAAGAAACAAAAATGAAGGCGAGAGAAGATGCCCTGGCTAAGGCTGAACTTGAAACACTTCAGAGTGAGTTTTTACCACTGTCTTAATAAACAAAGATGTAATATGATATGCCTTCTACACTGGATGTATATGAACAAGCATTTTTATAATCTCCTAAAATACATGCTTTATGTATTTCTGTACTGCTGTTAAATTTTAATAAGCTTTTAATTTTGTTGCTAATTTTGCAGTAGGCTGCTGGTTTGTTCCTATAGAAGCATAAAACTCTGGTGATAGTTACAGCAAAAAGAGCATACCTTGCTAGAAATGTTGCTTTACATGAGGAGATCTCATATGTATAAATCTTGAAGTATACCTTTTCAGAAGGGACATACTGGGTTTTGAGCATTCTTGTATTTTCTTTGTCCATAAATATTTTTTAAATAATGTATTTAATAATTCTTTTGTGCATATTGAGTTGATATTTATGGTAGAAAGTGAACGTAATTTGAATTTCCAAAAGCATGGATGCAGACTTCAGAGATGGATTCATGCTATTGTTGAAATAAATGCTTTAAAGTCTTTACACTCTTATAAAAGACCAGAAAAGGCAATTAACGTTTCCCTTAATAAAATATTTAGAATAATTATAGGTGACTTTTTTCCTTTTCTTCTTTCAATTATTTGCTTTGACAATGATTAAACCCACCCTCTTCTGAAGGCAATTTAAAAAGTTTTTTTCTGTGTTTGTATGTGCATGTTTGCTTTTTTTACTGTACTTAAGTGCATGCTTTTAAGTTCCTTTATTCTAACAAGTGCATTGAGTGCCCTGTGATAATTTACTAGCTTGGACTATGCATAAGTCTTTAGGCACTTAAAATACAGCTGTATTATTTGTATTTACAAAATAGCTTAATATTGTAAAATCAGCAGAGAGATCCAGTTTCAGCAATAATTCCTGACTTATCTGTAGCTGAATCCATTTTGGGAAAATGGGCAACAGTGAGCATTGTGGATCCAGGCCAAATCTAGCTAAACAGCACATTTAATGCTTGTTAGGGAGGCCTGCTATTATGTTTGAGATACCTACCACAAAATGGGCCCTTGAAAAGGGTCTTGACTTGGGTTATTAAAAACTTGTTAAAATGTCAGATAGCAATGTATTCCCATTGTTCAATATAGCTGGCATACATTCATCATTGAAATCTGGGAACTACTGTTTCAAAAGGACTAGTTTTTGAAAGCAGAAGTGCAAATGAAAGTATAAAGTCATCAAAATTGTAGTGTGCATTCTCCTGTGTCACTGAAAGGTCACTTTTTTTTTTAATGTTATCTCAGTAGCAGTGCCCACATATGAGCTGTGCAAGGCTGGCTCACTTCCCCCTCCAGGTCACCCCTGACCTCTCACAGGAGCACTGCCCTGTCCCCTGTCACACTGCTGGGTGCAAGATGGCATAACCTCCATGTCTGCCAGGTGACCCGGTGTCGCTCCTGTGAGTGGGGGCCAGTCCTCACCAGTCTCACTGGCTGGCATCCTGCCCTCCCTTGGTAGGCTTGCTGGCAGGGAACAAGAAGGACTGAGAGTCACCACCTGCAATTAGCAGAGTTTGAAATTTGGCACGGAATTCTTTAGTCAGCCATAGCAGCACTATAGCTGGGCAGCAGAATGAGCAGTCAGTTATCTTTTTTTAAAATAAATAAGACTCCCAAGAGAGGAACAAGAAGTGCATCCATGTTACTGTAGGCAAGAAAAATTATATAATTTTTTTCCCGAAGCTTGTGCACAAAGCATCTGCTAAATTTGTTTATTTCATTACATTGCTCTGCATCGTCACTTCCCAATTAGCATAGAAAGGCTCTAAATCACCAAATGTGCATTTTGTTTGTCCCCATTCTTCTTAATTTTAGAGACCATCCCTGGGATGCAAGTTCATAATAACAGTTCCATCTATCTAATTGAGTAAACATATCTCATGCTGATTAGCAATAGCTGTTGTATGGTGCTTGTTTTTTCATGGCATAATTGCTGGTTTGCCCCCATGTCTATCTGCTTCCCTGCTGAAACTGTGCAGTGTTGTAGGTGGCTTAAACTAAACCTGGAGAAGGGTACTCAAGGAAGAAAATATAATTCACAAGATAGGAATGAGAGAGCAGTATTGAGATGTAATTAAAGTGCTATATTTGGTAAAGAGTGTGAAAAACTAGTTTTTTGGTAAGTCAGTATTATGCACAGTTTTGATTTATTTTTGTGGCACTTTTGGAGGGTCTCTTATCACTTCTAAATCCGTTCAAAGCGGTCATTACTACCTTCATAAAATATATCAATTTTACCTTACAAAAATATAGCAACTTACAATATAACCTTATGTTTCTAGGAATATGATTTTGTGTGGAGTCACAGGTGACTGTCTGTTTTAGGGACAGAATTGGAAATAGTTCGTCTTAACGTTTCCTGATGCAGTTTTCACATTTAGATAGCAGAAGACAACATTTATTTTTAAATGAAAGTGCTTTAATTAATAAACTTTCTTGCAACTTCTTCTTCTCCTGCAGTGTCGTATGTGTGTGATCCCTACATCAGGAAATGATTCTTTAACAATGGGTAGCCCTGTTCATAGTCACAGGAGGTAAAAATAGAGCCTGTATTAGCAGAACCGAATAGTCATTAAACTAAGATGACTTTGTGATACTGTGTCAGGATAGATGACTCTGACAGTTTTTTAGATTTAAATTGCAAGGTTTGAGTAGTTATCAGGACAAGTTCTAGCAGCTCTCAAGCTCTTTTTGCATGGATTACTTATTTCAACCACGTCCGTTTTTGGGGGGAAGCGGCTATATTTCTTTATACTTAGCCTTGGCAGTTCTCTTACTTTCCATTCTTCTTAGTTTCTTTCTCCTGACCTTCAATACAAAGGCTCAAATTTATTTTTAAAATATGCCTTTTTAAAGAAATAGTGCCTGCTAGATATTGCAGGTAAGCCCATCACAGGCATCCCAGTTACCAAATATATTTGCATTGTAAATCCAGAATTCTTGCCATGATGTACTAGGCATCTGGAACAATCTATGGCAATTAACTATTTTGTGTCTAGTTGCAAACCATGTTGAGTAGTTTGTAGTTTTTGGGGCTTTTTCCTTACTGCTCCCATCATTCAAGCTTTAACTGAAGTACAAAGTTAGGAGCCCTAGGGATGCCTTTCTGTGTTGGGACTGTATGGTGTGCTTATGATGTGTCTCTCTGTAGGGCCTTTTAGCAAAGCATTCTTACAGTACTCTTTCCTAAGTGTCTGCCACCAAACATCCAGAGCTGTAGTGAAACCTTTTATACGTTTGATCACATTTGGCTAGGCTTGGTTGTTCTCCCTTTCCAGACAGCTTAGAATACAGCGTGCTGCTAGGGTAGCTTTTTATATTGTTTCTTGAAACGTAGGATAGGAGACATCATTAGGTCATTTAGTATAATGTGTTTATTTCAGACCCTTACAGGCAAAAGTTAGTGAAAAATACTGATTCTCCTGACTTGTCTTGTTTGACTTGTACCAGTGATGCACTTTGGCTTTGCGCTTCATGTTATATGAGGTGCGGTATTGATCAGGAAACCTCAAAATGCGTTCTGTTCTTCATGGTTTGTTCAGACAATTAATTTTACTATTATATAGTTATGCCTTAAAATCAGTATGGATTTCTCTAGCTATAGCTTTCAGTTGTTTGTTATTAGCATTTGACTGTGCCTAAAAAAAGTTTTTTATTTATCTGCAACTTTTCTTAATATAAAGCATTTCTTTAACCCTTAATTTTTGTGTCTCTTCTGTATTTACTTGGCTTTACAATGTAACAGTGAGTATTGGGCCCTATGTTTGTATATAGTGTTCTAAAGTTTGTCATCTTTCGATTATGGAATCTCATTTCTTCTGTGATTTATTGTTCTGTTTGCAGAATCACAGATTACCTTAGTTCCCATTGCTCTGATAGCTTGTTTCAGGATGCTTGTTCCCAATTACTGTGGGCCCTTACATTAAAGATTCCTTGCACACAGTCCCTTATAAGTGCGGATATGGCATAAGGTATTTTTCAAAAATGCTTTTGATTGGTCCCAGACTACCAGCCAGTCCACGTCCCTGCTTCTTCCTGTGCTTTCCTCTTCACTGTAAACCATTTTGACCAAACTGGTGGAATCTAGCACTATACTGAAGGTGACTTTACCTTCCAAATAATTGACAAATATCTTGGATAATTGTGTTTAGTAAGAATCCCTGCCAAAAGGCAATGTTGACATGTCTGCTGAGTAATGATTTGTTGACAGGCAGGTTCAGAGAAAATTAGTTCATGCAATGCATGTTTTTTTGGTCGGTGTGGCTGTGAATGTTCTGATCACTTAATTGTTACCTCTGAAGCCTAATTATGGCAAACTGTGTATCATCCATTTCACAGATTGTTTCGGCAGGCCTGCTGAAAGAATTTTTGAACTTGCAACCTCATGTGCTTTTCCCAATTGTTTCAACTAGATTTGTCTGATACCTCTCCCTTCAAAACTTACTTCAGAGTTTATGGAAAATACTCTACTAACATTCAGTGTATGAGTCTCATTTGAAAGAGGAATGTATGCTTCGTTATATGTTTGCTGGAAGGCAAATTAGCTCTTAAGTATTGGAGCCTTGTTTCTAACCCTTTTGTATTCTGGGGGAATTGGAAGTTTTGGAAAGGGTAGACCCTGAAGAAAAGATGAAAGGCATAAAAATCTAGAGCTTATGAGAAGTTTTTTGTAGCTGAGGATGCATTCAACCCTGAGCACGTCTTTAGTCACTTTGCTCAAGAATAGACTAGCTTGTAGGCCCAGTACAGCAGAGGTGTATATCTGTCTCTAACTCCTGATGCATTCATATAATCCCATTGACTTATTGTGAGTAGAGAAGTATGTATTTTTTTGAACATATGTGTATTTGCCCCTTATTTGCATTGATATTGAATATAGTTTGCTCCATTTTTTCAGCAAATTGCCAAAACCTCAGTAAATTTTTTCTCCAGACTTTTAGGTTCTTTGTGTTTTGTCTGACTGTGTTGCTGTACATGCAAGTGATTTTTTTCTGTCATGTTTAAAGCAAATTTTAATGCTCTGAAAGCGTTGGTTGTCTTTCATAGTTACATAGGTAAGTGAACAGTGTTGAAAAAAGAGATCTCAGTGCAGTATCTTACTGATTTGCCAAAAAGGTGTTTGCTGTCTACCTCTGTGTGTTGTTCATATTTCCTGCCTATCAGTGCATGAGATATTAGGCAGTTCTGTCCATTTGATTTTCAAGACATCACTGTAGTTTTTGACTGTATTTTCTGTGAATTTTTGTTCCTGCTTAACACTTAGAAGCCTTACAGAGACAGGAGCTACAACTTGATGTGTCATACTTTGCAGAAGTTCAGCACTTGTTTTGGGTTTATTTCTTTCTAAATGAAGCAGTTGTTTCTTTCTGTGGCAAATTCTCAGAATTCTTTGCATTTACATCAACTAACATGTAAAATCGGTATATATTTTTCTGCAAACTTTAAAATACGGGACCTCTGATTCTTGTTATGGAAGAACCACTGTTTTATTACCTGGCACTTGGTCCAAAAAGGCTAGCTGGTTCCTTATCTTACAGCTAATATATCTTAAAGAGAAGAACCATTAGTCAAATGCTATTAATTCTGCCACTGATAAAATTAATGTAGTAACAAGGTGGAAGAACTAATGACGAAGGTCAAAGTATCTGATTATGTGCAAGTAATTAATCAGACTTAAAAACCTCGATCATGGCACCAAAAACCAGTAAAATGTATAACCAGTATAGGAATAGTATTGGAGGCCTTTAGGTACGTGAAGTTAAGTACTTCAGGAGAGTTAGCTGTGTGTTATCTGTTAATTTCTGGGCATCCCAGTGATGGGTGTGTTTATATCCTGTTCAGACATAGGGGACATAACTCCACACCTCTTTTTAACTCTAAGCTGTTAAATATGCAGTCTAATTTATGCTTCTGGTAAAGAACTTGATGGTTCTAAAGGTGGAAAATACTCATAGAAAGTTAGTATCCTTTCAGTATGAAATCAGCAAATGATAAAACCAAATTTCTTCTGCTACAGAAGGATAAAGTAAAGTAATGAATCATGTAAAACACTGATTATTTTACATTGGACTGGTAGATACCAAAGAATTTCCATTGTACTTAGAATCTTGGATTCCATTTACTTTCTGCTGTTGCCTGTTTTTTAATCCTGTTTAATAAATTAGAAAAGTTACAACACTGTAATTTGACAATTAAAGTATATGATGTTCACAGAAAAGAGTAATGAGAGTAAGCTATTCATTTACCCTATTGTGCTTGAAATCAGGCTCTTTTTTTACCAAGATTATTTTCTCTCCTCTGCATTTAGTTGTATGAGCACCACTAACTCTAGTCGTAGTCAAAGTTTGCTGGATATTGCTGCCCACTTAGGACATAGTGGTCTGATTGGGTCTCCAGCAGGCTGTCACAAAACTGAAAGGAACCTGTGAAATCTTCTGAATGTTGTTCCTGCATTTCACTTATGTTTATGTGTTACAATATTAGAACAATATTTGAGACTAATGCATATTAAAAGCCTGTCCTGTTCTAGTGGATGGGCTAAACCCAGCACCACTAGAAGTATTAAGGAAATACTCATGTTTCAAAACTCTGAGTCACAGCTGCACTTGTCACTACTGTCAGCACATCCTTACTTTAGGTAGTGGTGGTGGCAGCTGCACCGACTTCCTGTCTATTTGTCAAGCCTTAGCAGATACAGGATTCAGCTGTCTAGGCATCAAAAAAACCTGATCCTTATTCTCTTCAGGAGAAAGCACCAGTTCAGATCGGAAATGTCTTTTGGGCTGCCAATTGAATTGCTGATAATGAGAAGATAACAGGAAAGAGGAAGGTTTTCTTCCTTGGTATTTCCTGTGGACTTCTGTTGTTTGGGTGAAATAGTTTCAGTGATGTTTTGTTTTCTCCATCTTCACCTGAAAGAGCAACAGTACTTGGCTGCGTTAAGTTGAGGCTTCAAATCTCTGAACATGACTTCTGAACTTTATCTAAAATCCTGTATGATGTTCCCATTAACCACTTTTATATACTTTCCTGTTCTAAAAAGTGGCTTTGCAATTCTGAGGTGAAACTACTCTCAATGGGTTATTGGGAGCCCTATGTCAAAGGTGCTGTGACTCCAATTCTATTTACTTTTTAAAATTCAGTATGACAGCCATTGTAGTATTTAAGGGATATGCTGAACTCCTTCATCTTTTTGTATATGTATAGGAGACAGTAGAGATAAGGGTTTTTTTAACTCTGGTTGAGTGCTTGTTTGAGGTTGTACAGCCATCTTCTCTAGGTGGGATTTCTCGTTCCTTTGATAGTCAGCAAACAGCGGGATGTCTTATCTATGTTAGGTCTTTCTCTGTCACTTAACTGGCTGAAGAAAGCCTAGATACTGTCTTTAATACCTCATTTTAAAGTGGAGTGCAGTGTGTTCTGGAAATACTGTTACAAAATTACTTCCAAAACTACAGAAGGAGCCTGGATGACCTATTTGCGGGCTACGCTCTTAATTTTTAATTGTTGGTTAGAAGCATTCAGGCTTTAACTATTTGGATATTTTGAGAGGGAAAATTAATAAGCAGTAGCAAGATACAGGGAAATCCAACTGTCATTGTGTGTCTCCACTGTTAAGTAATTCCCAATGAACAGTATGCTTGATTATTTTGAAGGATTGAAATATGGTGGTGAAAATTGTCATTTAAGCTAACTTTCTAAAATATTTTTGCCATTATATGTACTTAGGATAAATAGCTGTTGAAGCCATTGTTACTTATCCATGCAAATCTTAACTCTGACTCCAGAAGGTGTTAAGCCTGGCAGTTTTGGAGTAAACTGAGGTAATAATAAATATATGTGATTTGAATATAGAAATTACTTTTTGAAATAGACTAAATTAACTTTGCACCAGTGTTGTGTTTAATGACATCTGCACAATGAGAAAATTGCTGGGTTAGGGTTTTCACTTAGTTTTGTTTTTTAGGGAGCATCTGCATTTCATTATATTTACAATGCATGCCTATAGAGGGTTGCTAGAAAAATTCTGAATACAAGCAAAGTTAGAGATTTTTCACAAGAACAGATCTGAACAATGTACAATGAAAAATTTAAAAGATTATTAGTTATTCTGTTAACTTTCAAGATGTGTATGAATTTGTGTATGAAAGGCACCATGAAGTAGTTCTCTCTCCCTTTATTATTTTTTTAAATATTCAGTTCCTAGGAGTTTGTCAGATTTGTGGAGTGTTTTTCACTGTGCTGTTTCTGCACATACACAGTTAAGAAAAGAAATTCTGCATCAGAACATGGAGAAAATTCTCCTCTGTCCTCTTCAGGATTTTTTAAAAGAAAAACAGATATTTCTCCTCTGAAGTATTAGGGCATGGTTGCAAAGGCAGATAAAGCTGGTTTTATGGCCCTCTGTTGCTGACAAATGTGGTTCTTCTTTTCCTTGCCCACCACCTTTAAATGACTTAACTTTTTTTTTCTCTTTGTTTGAGTGGAAAGAGGACTTTTCTACTAGCTTAGTGAATTGGTTTGCTAAGTGATTGGATGACTGTTGAAGCACAAGAAAAGACTGAGGAGCACAAAAACATGCAGTGGAGAGTGGGATGGTGGAGTCAGAGTAGAACTACCCTCTTGGTTGCAGTGGGGTATTAGATCAGCTCTTTCAGTTTAGGAGCATGTAGTTATTGTGAATACAGCATATGTTTAAAACATGAGGAAAAAACAGAAGAGTCTCACTAGGCATACCTGAATGTTCAAGCTTCTCTTTCTGCTCCTCATCTTCTTGTTTTTCCAAAAGTTCTGTCAATTTTCCATCTTAAATCTTTCTTTTGGCATCATTTTATGTGGCAGATGTGGTTTTAACTGCTGGGTTTTAGGTTATGTTGTCCTTCCTGCCTATCCCCTAAGTTTGCTGCTCCCATTTAATACCATTTGAAAGAGAGAGGGAACAGAGGACAATGATCAATGTGAGAAATAGGTTCCAACATTTAAATCTGCCTAAATGTCTATGTGCTAGAACAGAGCTGTTTGTAGTTGCAGAAATCTGAGAATAGAGAAGATATACATTGACTCAGAAGTTTTTACTCAGTATGGCTGACCATAAATTGATACAAAACAGACTAAACCTCACCTTTCTACCTTTGCCAGTTTCTCTGAAGCTAACTGGACTTCCGAGATCTCTTAACAGCTGCTGTGCTTTCGCCAGTACTAATCTTCATTGCCAGGTAGTGTAGCAGTAACAAAAGCTAACTGTGTTTCTGAGGAGCTCATCTGGGCCTTTAAGGCATAGTTAGATGGAAGAGGGGATAAGTGGGTGCGTTGCTATTTACTTCCAATAAAAGTAAAATTATTATGCAAAACTCTGATTCTCTTTTAAACAAAGAAATTGAAGCCCTTTGCTCAGTGGAAATCTTAATATAGGATTAAGAGTTGAAGAGCTAAGCCTGCTTCTGAACTACTTATCTCTACAATACTAGTAGCATTACTTTTTCTTCTTTTTTACTTTTGTGTAGAGGAGAAGAAGCCTAAAGTCAAGAAACCAAAGTCAGAATTCCCAGTGTACATGGCTCTGGAATCAAGTGCATATATACCGTCATATGATCATGGAGCTTCAATTGAAGAGATTGAGGAACAGATGGATGATTGGCTGGGAGGCAGGAACAGAACACAAAAAAAGAAGGTAAGTTCAAAATCTTTCACCTTGTTTTGTATTTTAAATGTTGATTCATTTGCTTGCCTCTTAGGAAAATGGAATATTGTGTGTATACTACCACACTATTCATATACCATTGAAGTCTAGAGAAGTAGTAATTGTCTGGCAGAGACATAACAGAAAAAATTATATCAGTGTTCAGTGTAATTTGTGTAATGATACTGGAAATGTTGTTATAATAGGATGTCGTTGATTAAACTGTATGAATGCTTTCTGACTATTCTTGTTCACTAGAAATTAGTAGAACGTAATGCTGTCAAGTTATATGAGGCTTGGTTCTTTCTCTTAATTGCAGTTAATAACATATTGCTTGCAAGAATAGATTCTTCTATATTAAAAAAGCAAAGGAAAAAGAAGAAACCTTCGCTTCTTAATACGCAGGTGTAGTATCTTTTAATTATGGAACTGCTTATGTATTTTGTGCCTTTCATCTGACGTATGGAAAAGTCCTAACAAGTTGATTTAGGCCTTCTGTTAAGGTTCTTTCTCCTCAGAGATAATGGATCTTTGTGGTGGTTAGTATAATTGTGTTCTGGTAAATTTTATTCAATCATACTGCTTTGAAAATGTATAGTTTTCATCTTAGAACTGAGATGCACTGATCACGGAGGAAATGAAGTAATTGATCTCCTGACTTGAAAATTTGCCTTTCTTGGAAGACAGATGAGAAAGGGTGTGTTTGGAGTGAAGTTAGGGCAATACATTGACTTTAGTGTCATAATAGTGAAAGAAGTTCCTGCTGTCATTTATTTGACTCCTCTCTGCTGCAAATTTACTTACTCATTTGTTTTCAAGCCTGTGAAAAATACTCTACCATTTTTTGCCAGACTTAAATTTTTTACTAATACAATTTGAATTTTGCCTAACCTGTATAATCATGTACTGCTATTTGATTCCTAGGTTTCATGACTTCCCAGTTGTCAGTTTTCTCTTGCTCTTACTTTTGTTGTTCCGTATGATTTAGTACACCTGCATTATGTTTATAATTCTGTAACAAGTCAATTTGACAAATGTGCATAACTTTTAACTTCTGTTTAAGATGACATCCAGAATCCTTAATGCTGGATCATATTTTCACATGCTCAGAGAAAGTAAGGGCTTGAGTCCTTAATTCTACAGATGAGTTGTGTGGGAACTAAGAGCATATGTACAGTCATTGCTTTGTTTACCTTATTTCAAGAAGTGCCTGTGGATTGGATTCCTGTGAGTTGCACCTCTGTGAATAGCTTTGCTTACTAAGCTGTGCGGGCAAATATTTAAAGGAGAAAAGATGCTTGTTTGTTTACAGTGGCTTGGGTTGATTGCATGTTTGTCTACCTGGATCCCCAAATTCACCTTCCCCTCTGGTGGAAATTGAGTCTGTATTTGGATTTCCATGCCAATGAAAAAATTGAGTAAGACTGTGCCTATTCCATCTATAAATGTGCACCTCCCACACAGAGTATATAGAAGTTGTGTCTTCACAGACACTGCTAAGAGACCAAGTTGTAGATACATCCTTTAGATGTCCTCAACAAAAGTAACTTGGTTTCCTACACTTAGAGCTGGAAGTTTAGTATTGCATCTCATTGTTTTGATTAATGAATGTATTTTTTTAATTATATGCTGTTATAAAAGGGATCAACATTTTACAGAAAAGCAGGCAATTCTTAGGTGTACATCTGAGCAAGTTGTTTGACGTGAACAGACTGTGATGAGGTGTGCTTCTTTTCCTTGGCATCTATTACGTTATCATGATGCAACGTTGGCAGTAGTGGAGGGAAACAGATTCATAAACTGCACAAAGAAATGGAGAATATGTTACTGGCTCTAATAGCCTATAGGAGCCATTTGTATATAATATGAGAAGGTCTGTGTCATATGGTTTGTAATAAGCTCACTGGGAAAATGGTTGCACCACAAGTGAATTGTTCATACCTGTCATGCAACACATTTTCCATTTTAGAAATATTTATTTTCCTTCACATCATAGATGTGAACTTGGTTGGCATCCCTCTCCTGCCTCTTGCATGGATGTGAAATCGTGGGATGTAACATTCACTTCTCAGTTCTGCTTGTCTTACGAAAAGGTTTCTCTTTTCATAAGTCAGTTTGCCATCAGAATTTTTCACGGGATTGTCATTCTTCACTTATGAGGAAGCATGTTAGCTTTTTTTTTTCTTTTATTTCTTCCTCTTGTCTTTCTGATAGCTCAAGGCTGTGGACTATGTCCAGCCACTCAGCCTTGATAACAGTTATCCATGTGGTGGCTTGATAACATAGTGTTTCTTAGTCATCCTTCCAGGAACAAGAAGTGGAGTTGCTGTCCCTGCTGTTGGTATCCCAAGTGTAGATGATTACAATTAATTTAATATTGTTCATACACTGCTTTGCACTGTTGACATTTGTACTTTAGAGGTGCCTGTAATCCATGGGCTAGTGTTCTGGAAGTGCTGTACCATGCAGAGTGCCCAGCTTGATAAAAATTTTAGATTATGTTCAGTTGTTAGGTTGAAGTCAGTCTCTGTGATTTAGTGTTTTGATTACTGTTAGGATTTAAGCATTGAGGTAGATAAAGAACAGGCTGTGGTGAAGAAAACAGCTTTGTTCTTAGGCATTGTAAAATGATTTACCAAGGAAAGGAGAAAGAGGAATGTTTTTCATATTTCTCATAAGGTTACATAGCTGGCTGAAAACATGCTTATAGCATAGTAAAGTTGTTCTTTTGTCCAAGTTTGAGAACACACCTAGTTTATGTCCCTAAGAAGCTTGTCTTGCCATGTTGTTACTTTCTACCTAGAACTGAATATTAAAAGAAAGTGAGCTATTGGAAGATACTCAGATAATATCAGTATTGCAGAACTGAGAGGTAATAAAAAGGGGAGCTGTTGGGGAATAACTGAATGCATTGTTTTTCCAGTCCATTCTGTTTTTATTTAGGTAAAATTATAATAATTTATTATGAGTTACTACCTTTCATAAATTCAGAGAGAAAGAAATACTGAATTTCATTTGCAGCCAGGATGCTTAAATTCAGATTTGGGAACACATGTAGGGGGAGGTGCATAACTAGAGCATTGTTATCTAGACCATTTATGAAACTTTTCTGTCTATTCTGTTCTTAAATTTGGTCTGTTGGAAACAGTGCCGACTGACTCAATTGTTTTTGAGAGCATGGAAACAAAGTATTGGGACTCTTGAGGGGTTTTTATATATATGTAGGAAATCACATACTTACCTAAAACTAAATTGCGTATTCATATAGAGCTGTTTATACTATTCATGCAAACTGCATATGGCTGTGAGCCTGAGAGGAATTACGGAAAGGTCCTTCTCATGCTGATACAGCAAAACTCTTCAAAGCAAGTAGTGGAAAAGTTTATTTCTAAAATAATTTTTTTGTCACTGTTTGTATGCTGTTTCTGAAAGGGAGAAGATCTGCAAGGTCTTTCAGGTTGTTGAGATAAACAGCCTTATTGACTCAGCTTGAGTTTCTGATTTTATCTGTCATTAAAAAGTGAGCGGAAAACATGTTCTGTGTATGCTTGTTAGGAGTTAAGGGAAATTTAGATGGAATGGACTTTCTTCGAGATACATTATTTTTTGGCCTGAATATGTTGTTAAGCCACTGTTTTATTACTTTGTAGTTATTTAACCCTTTGCTTTCCTGTTGAGCAACCTGTTATGTGGAGCTTGAAGGAAGAAAAACACCTTATTAGAGGACATATTTTGTTATGTCTGGTCTTGTTTTGTCATTTCTGCAAGAATTCATGCAAGAATATACATATTCACTGTTTTTGGAATAATTCTGTTGATGAATCATTTCTCCGTGGGATTTCTCTCATATTCTTTGTTCTGATTTCATTTTATGTGATTTGTAAAACATGTTGTTTTCATGAGAGTTCATTGTTTATATGAATAATATTGTTGTTTCATGAAAATCTTGGCCCTTGAGAAATCAATGGGAGATTTATTGTTGTCTTCAGTGGGACCAGGATTATAATTCCTTTTGGTTTATGGGTTCCTCATCTTCTCCACTGAAATCGTCTCTTCATTTCATATCATTATTTGACTCATTTGTTTCTGAAGATAGAGTTCCAAGTTCTGTCTCAATGAGGAGTGAATACTTTTGACCTTTTGATATTTGCTTGGTCTGTAAACGTGAGATAAGGTGGAGAAAGACAGTGCCTGATCCCTTCCAGCTGGACCAGATGTATGGATAGAAAATTATGTTTCTCATTATTTTTGTTTTTCATGTTATCCTGCAGCACTTCTTGGCATTTGTGTGTTTTTGATATTGCAGGAGCACCTGGCTTGATTTACTAAAGCAGGAGTAGTAAAAACTATTTTTGTGCATAGAGTTTGGGAAGCTTAGATAACATACATCTTCTACATCTGCTATACTTTTTACCTTTAAATTACAATTATTTAAAATATTGTGAAACAGAAGTATGCATAAGCAATGTTTTTACACAATTTATTGGTAGATGCTGTAAACATGGTAATTACCATTTTTTCTTCTTCGTTGAACTGTAGACTCTGCTCATCTGGTACTGAGCTCTTTTGTGGTTAAAATGCAGTTTGTGTTTTTATTTTTCTCAGCCTGGGCCATCAAAGCACTGTGCTTGAGATAGGATATTGGTAACTGAGTGAGCTTTTTCATCATGAAGGTTTTATTTGAAAGCTGGCTGTGGAACAACGATGTAAAATAACTTTATATGTACAAAAGAGATCTTTCTGCTTTATAACATTAAAAGGCAAAATGCCATACAAATGCTAGATTATTATTTTGTTAGTTTAAAATGTATACACTTGACAATTAAATCTTAGTAATTTTATAAACTTACACGTTTCGTAATTGCCAGCTAGCCTGCCACCTGCTCTCTTCTGCCTTGAATCTTCCCACATCTGTGCTGCTTTGAAATCTGAGTATGCTTTCTCTTTAGTAGCAAATAATGTGGTGCTCATTCTAATCAAATGTCATATGATGGATTACCTGAATGCAGTTTCCAGGCTTTTAAAAAATGTTAATTTCTTAAGTAAGCAGTTTGTTTCTTAGCAGGATTAAGGTGCTGTGTAAACCAGATGTTTTAATAAATTGGTCTTTGAGGGGAAGGTTTATTCTGTTTTGCTGTGCTGCCTGAGGTAATCTAGTTTTGAAATAACTTTTTTTTCTCTTTCTAAGCAGTGACGTAAATCTAGTATTTGAAAAGTCTGTCTGTATTCTAATGCTCTTTTGTTCTTGGGACAGGTACAAGTAAGCAACTAGCAGTCTGAGATTCCTCATGGTGTCCTGCTAGTGCGCCTCAACCCTGACTTAGAGGGATTGCTGTAGGTCCAGAAAGTAAATCACTCTGTGCACCCATTGAATTTAAGACTCTATATTGAGACTGCCAGCAACCATACCTGTTAGTGTCAGTTATGAAGCTATTCAGTAGGAGCTAGTCTAAGCTCATAATACATTTTAACCTGAGCTCCAAATTCTCATCAAATGGTGATGACTTTGAGTCACTATTGATCTGGGCCATATTGAATTTAGTAACCTTGAGGTGAAAATCTCAGTATTCTATTACCTAACTCTTAAAAATGTAGTGTCGCTTCATTTAAAAAGAATTAAAAAAAAAAAAAGAAAATCTGCATTACAGTGTTACTGAAAGTGCTAAGTAAGAAGAGGCCAGGCTTTCTTGTGCTTTATTATATTTTGTGTCACTGCAAATAGTGTGGACTCAGCCTGAGTAGAATATTGGGGTTTGCATATGAAATGAAAACTACAGTTTATGTCCCATAGGCAACTCCTACAGCTGGCATATTTAACTAGAGTTATTACTGTTAAATAAAACTATACACATATTTTTAAAATAACTGTTTTAAGTCTACCTATGTAATATACTTGGGCTCCAACATGAGGTCAGTGAACAGGTATAGAACAACATGTACATTTTGCTTCTGTGCAATAGAATGCTATTGATAAACTATTGATAACAGAATGATAGAATCATTTAGGCTGGAGAAAGACCTCTAAGATCTGTGTCTTTAAGTACAACATCTACATGACTTTTGAATGCTTTCAAGGACAGTGATTCCACCACTTCCCTAGGCAGCCTGTTCCAATGCTTGAAAACCCATTGGATGAAGAAATTCCTAATACCCAGTCTCAACCTTCCCTGGTGTAACTTGAGGCCATTTCCTCTTGTCCTAGGCTTGTTACCTGGGAGATGAGGCTGACCCCCACCTCACCACAAGGTAGTTGTTGAGAGCCATAACATCTCCCCTGAGCCTCCTTTTCTCCAGGCTGAACATCCTCAGCTCCCTCAGCTGCTTCTCATCAGACTTGTGCTCCAGACCCTTCACCAGCTCCATTGCCCTTCCCTGGATGTGCTCCAGCGCCTCAATGTCCTTCTTGTACTGAGGGGCCCACAACTCAACACAGGATCTGAGGTGCAGCCAGAGCAGTGCTGAGAGCAGGGGGACAATCCCTGCCCTGCTCCTGCTGGCCACACTGTTGCTGCCACAGGCCAGGATGCCACTGGCCTTCTTGGCCACCTGGGCACACACTGGCTCATGTTCAGCTGCTGTCGACCAGCACTGCCAGGTCCTTTTCTGCTGGGCAGCTTTCCAGCCACTGTTCCCCCAGCCTGTAGTGCTGCCTGGGGTTGTTGTGGCCAAAATGTAGGACCTGGCACTTGGTGTTGCTGAACTTCATACCACTGGCCTCTTCCCACTGATGCAGCCTGTCCAGATCCCTCTGCAGAGTCTTCCTGCCCCTCAGCAGATCATTCCACTGATCTTGGTCTGTCTGTAAACTGACTGAGGGGGCCCTTGATCCCTTCATCCATATCATTGATAAAGATACTGAACTGGCCTGGTCCCAGCACTGATCCCTGGGGAACGCCCCTGCTGTCCAGCTGCCAGCTGGATGTAACTCCATTCACCAGCACTCCCTGGACTTGGCCATCCAGACAGTTTTTTACCCAGCAAAGAGCACCCCTATTCAAGCCTTTAGCAGCCAGTTTCTCCAGGAGCTGCTGTGGGTAATGGTGTCAAAGGCTTTACTAAAGTCAGGGTAGGCACATCCACAGCCTTTCCCTCATCCACGAAGCAGGTCACTGTCACAGAAGGAGATCAGATCAAACAGCACCTGCCTTTCTCTAACCCAGGCTGGCTGGGCCTGATCCGCTGATTGTCCTGCATGTGCTGTGTGATGGCTCTCAAGTTGATCTGCTCCATGACCTTCCCTGGCACCAAGGAAGAGTGTGGAGAAGACATTGTTTTGTTGCATACTGTTTGTGATGTAGGGAACAGGACTTGCTATAATAAAACAGTAGCCAGACACCTTGGTTATTCTAAAAGGTTTGTGTAATTGCACATAAGTGATTCTGTACATCTTTCTTTTCTTCTTTGCTAGCCACCAAGTCTGTCATCCTAATGAACAAAAGAAAACTAGAAAGATTTTTTAAGTTTTTCTCACATCATGACTTAACAGCTAGTGTTTTGTTTTATTGGTTTTATGGCTAATCTATTTGGTTTTTTATGTAACTGTGGAACCAGAGCAGTCTATTTCTAGGAAATTAGTGTATTTAGCACATTTTTATCCAATTGGTGTACTTTTAATTTTGTTTAGAAACAGTAGATTTGAAACATCTTTCTTTAAAGGCAGACAATAACCTTCTTTTCAGTCTTCTCTCTTAAATATTTAAGCCTCTATGGGCTTTGCTTTGGATTTGAATAGCTTTACGGAGTGGGTAAATGCAATTCTAAAAAAAATATTATTTTTAATTATTGAGTTTTCCTTGGAGAGGATGACCCACATACTGAAATCTAAAATAAGGTTTATCTGTGTTTGAGCTGTGAATATCAAATCATTCGAGTCAGGAATCTAACTTCATCTGCAGTTTTAAACATGCAATGCTTTTAATCCTCAGCTTTTCTTAAGGAAGAGTAAAGTTATAGGTTGATGTTGATGATGATATATTCTTCAAGTAGCATATCAAATTGGTGTTTTCAGTGTTCTAGCAGATATGCATCAAAGAGCAAATTGTATTTGTAAATAAAAATGAAGACATTAATCTCTCCTGGCAATGGATTTAGTGAAAATATTTTTTATTACTGGGACAAATGATACAAGTAGTAAGCGTTGAATCAAGAGTTACAGAGTTTGCCTAAAATAGGTCAGGAATATATAAAGACTGTGAATAACTGGTATGTTAGTATCTGTAGTTTATGTATTTTCTTTTCTGCCTTTCTTTCTTTGACCTATTAGTTGGCTTGGTTAGGTTAAAAGTAGAGGAAAGTTTATTTCTTTACCTATCTTGTATTTATAGAAAATAATGGCGTGTTTTTAGAATATGTAATTCAGTAATATCCTGCTTTCAAATGTGCCATTCTCAGGCTGGCTGGAATAATTTTGAGTGGAGAGGTGGTGTAATCTGTGCAAGCAGGAAAGTCATGCTATGAACCTGACCCGTTAATATTAAAAAGTATCTAAGTGATACAGAAAAATTATTTGATATGACAGCCAGAAAAAAAGGTCTAGATTGCAAAGGAAACAAAGTGGCAAAATATATATTTTCCTAAGGACATTTCCTAAAGATAGTAACTATGTGTTATATAAACACTTATGCATTAGTTAAAAACATAAATCAGCCATGCATATGTATCGAATTAAGGCAATACTGTTGACATTTGCTTGATATATCCTGATTTTGATTGAGTTTTTAAACTTTCCTTCTAATTAAATATAGTAGCAGAGGTTCTTGTCTTGTACAGACAGGAAGAGTAACACACTGATTTTAACACCATGCTGTAGATGTTGTGGTATCAAATTCTAGCTCTCAGTAGTGTTCCAACTGAGTCTGTGTTCCAGAAGAAGTGATTGATGTGACTCACTGCCTTAATTCAGTATGACTAGTTTCATACGTGTGCTTTCAGTATGTGCTTTCATACGTGTGCTTTCAGTAGTCCTCAGTTTTTTTGAGTCTGTCTGTTGAAAACTACCGAAGAGTTCAAGTTAGTTGTGCAAAGTGTTAATCTCTGGGGACAAACACAGAGGGCTTTTCAAGTGTGGCTCTGTTTCTGCACTGGGCAACGCTGTAACCTAAGTTTGGGCACCTGCCTGAGTCCAAACTGCATCTGTAGAGCTTCTGTGGCATTAATTTTTATAGCTCAGGTTAGACTTGTTAATTTGCCTCAGGGCTCAAGTCCTGTTGCATTTCTGAGATTGACATGGTAGTTGTTTATCACAGAAAAACTTGGTAGTTGACATAAGAGAAACGTCATTCCTGTGAGGAAAACAGGAATTCGATCTTTCCCAGGCAATCCTTGAAGACCTGACACTTGTCATTGACTGAGTCTCTTCTGTCATGAAGGTCATACAGGTCATACCCATTTTACATAAATCTGAAGAAAATGTGCCATGCCTTTTAATTAATAGTTTTTGTTGCACTGATTTTGTTTTCTTCTCCGCCTGGGAGAGATGTAGAAAAACATCCAATAGGACTGCTCTGATTTAGCCCAGTTGGGGTCAGAGGATGGTGAAAATCCTAGTTTTTCTAGGTAGAGCTCCCTCCCTGTCACTTCCCAAAACAAAGTCACTCCTGTACCAACTGCAAAAGGAAGAGTAGAGAAGCAGAAGGGAACAGTTGCACATATCAGGTAGGAGCTCAGGTAGGAGCTGGAGGAAGATGTAAAAGCTGTTTGATCACTGTGGTCTTGCCCCACTTGTCTGCCCATCCAAGAAAAGGGAGAGAGAGCAGTGCAACAGTCTGTGTGTCTTCAAAATCCTGCCAACAAATGAGAGGCAAGGATGTTAAATATCCCTGAAATGGGATTTTCACAGGATCCACAGCTTAGGGATCAAAAAGAATTTGCAGTTTATAACACTGACTTCTGAAGTGCAATTCACTGCTGCTCTTTTTGGCTTTTTAATATGAATTTGAAAAGTGCAAACGCTTGCAAAATAGTTACTTTTCTTGGTATGATTTTAGCTATCTTTAAGTTGAAGAATGAAATTAACTTCAAATAAATTTAGTTTTAATTTATAACTGTAAATCAATAGTGATGTTTCTGTATCATATTTCCAGATAAACCAGAGAAAATCTGGTTAGATTCAGCATCCTACTTTCACAGTGCTTAGTGCTGCTGCTTTCCTTTTCTTCCTGAGGCCATGACTATAGTGAGGTTTGGTGAAATTTATTTATAGAAATTGCCCAGAAACTGTAATCTAGGGTAAACTCCAGCAACTAAAAATAAACTGAACAGTGTGAGAGGTCTTTGGCTTTTTTTTTTCTCCCCAGCAAAGATAAATATGTAATCCTGCCTTGCCAAGGAGTGATTTAATACTACTGACATAAGCATTTTGCCTGTTCAGAATTTTGGGAGAATCTCCATCTAATTATTAGCCATTTTCTGTATAGGTTTTTTCAGGCAGGATGCAGTCTTGAAAAGATCACTTTTAGTCTTCTACTCTCAGTTCACCACAGTTGAGAATGTGATTGAGTTCCATTTAAATGACTAGGAGTTGTGTCCATAACCATTCCTATAAAAGCTACTGGATAATATATTGCCCAAACCTGCAAAAGAGGAGAGCTCTCTTAATGTTGGCACAGTATGAGAAATGGTACATTTACATTGCAGTGAGAGTCATGTATCATAGTGGTGGTGATGCTTTCTGTAATTTCCAAAGGGCAGAATTTCTTTCATACGGTGTCTATCCTTGAGATGCAAATTATGAAGGAGTGGAAGTTCTTGCATCATTTGCAGTTGACTACTAAGAAAAGCCTATGTTTTGCTGCAGCCCCCAGACTTCCACAAAGTAAGCATACGTTTGTGGCATGCATTTACTTCATGTGTTGCATAGCATCAGCTTTTTTACACAGACCTTTAAGAAACATCAGCATTCTGACTATTCAAAGTTCTCCTAGTTGTGTTCTCTTTTTAATCTTGAGATAAGCTGTGAGCCTGCATTTGTTGTTTTTTTAAAACATACAGACGTGCACACAGAAAATATATACTTCAGTTTTTACTATTTACTAGGTAATACTTGTAATTCACATTGAAAGTCTGAATTGGAACAGAATGGAACAGAACAGGTCTAAAAAGAAAATATGTCAATGCAGAATATAGGTAGGAAGTTGTAGCTTTTAGTGTACATGTATGTTTGGGATTTTTTTAGCTGTACTGGTCTTGACTGAATATCTACCAGTATCAGCAATATTTCAGTGCCTTGGGCTTTTTTTTTTAATATCCTTGTTTGGAAAACTTGCCTGTTAATGAGAAATTGAGTGCAGGAAGAATGAGGCTGACATTAATGGTACATTTTCAATAGGCCACAAGTTATGAGAAGGAAAAATCTGTGCATATGAGAAAAGGCTAACTTTAATTTTTAATTAGCCCAGACTTTGTGGTCATATTTGGGAATTTGACAGACAGGTTCAATGTTTATGTGTTTAACTAGTTTAACTAGTGTTGCCCTTATTTTCAATTACACATCTACTATTTCATGATAATCAACAATTTTGAAATTTTGGATTTTTTTGGCAGTGCTCTGCTTGAGGCTGTCATCACAGATCTGTGTTTTATGAATGCATGAAAACTTCTCAGATTTCTGCCCCCCGCTCCCTGCCTTCATTATTACGTGACAACTTAGACTGTTGGAAAACAGAACTGAAAATTGAGTTTAGTATGGGCCATGTTCATGACATTTTCCAGGTAGCCCGTTTAGGGTTTTAAATGCATTTATTGTTTCTGATTCTTGCAGGCATATTCTTCTGGGACACTAGATTTTTTTTGTTTTCCTTTTCTTTTTTTCCTCCTTCATAGCCAAAATCCACAGTTGCTTGAGCCATGTCAGAACATCTGTTAGGTTTTCAGCTAGGTACCATTCTGTTTTTGTTTACTGCTGAAGTGAACTTGTATATTGAAGCCAAATGTCTACATTTTGGTATTCTACGTGGCCTAATTTTAATCATCTCTGGATATCTTGTCCATTTGGAGAAGGATGTTGAATTCTTCCTTTGAGTTTTAGCATACTGATAGACCTGACTTGGTGAGTCAGTACAGTACTGTGTTCCACAGTTTGTCTCTGCTTTTTGGGGATGCAGAGTACCTCCTGCATTTCATTTAAAAATTAAGAGGTCAGAATATCTTGGCTGCTTTAGGGAATTAGAGCAAGACAGCTTTACTAGTGAAAGAATTTGCTTCATTTGGTGTGGAAGGAAGAATGTTATTTAGGCATTATCTGTGGTGATGAAATGTTGCTGGGAGACTGTTGAAACTAAATTACAAAGGAAGGCAAGGGACGCCTAAACCCCCTGATTTTGGATAAGCTGTTAAGGGGAATGAAGGTAAGAGAAACAGTTTGCCAGCAACAGACCAGTGTAAAAAACTTCCCCAAAAAACCAAAACAAATCCAAAAAGTGTTCAGCTAGAGTCTCTGTCTTATGATAAAATGTGCCAGGAAGCACAATAGAAAAGCTGGACAAAGGACAGAAGAGAGAGAAGAGCAGTTGGTCAGCAGGATTAGCTGTGTAATAGTATCTTGTTTGTTATGATGGTTTAGTGTATTGTATGGTTTTAATACCATATGTTAATGTTTTCGAAATACCCGTAACACACTGTATTATAATGAAGTGGATAAAAGAAGAGTATACAGCCTGATGCTGTTAAATATTTCACACTTGCTTAGTCTACTTAGTATTTCATGAGACAAATAATAACCTTGCAAGGAAAAACACTCCTTATACTAATAAAGACTAATCATGTGCTTTAATGTATCTGCATGCCTTTGGGCACATCTTCTCCCGTGAATTTGGCATGGCTAAAGATTTTTAATGTATCGAGTAATTATGGAAAAAGTTGCCACCTGCAATCTGTTGAGAACTTACTACCCTATATACTTCTTTAGTGAATTTTATGGAAGGTATAAAATTCTTTTTCTGAAAAATTGATTCACCTTGGTACTGTAGAAGATTTGCAATTTCATGTTCTCTATCAAACGGAAGTACTTTTCAAACTGCATTTAAGAATTCTAATAGAATGGTGTTTTGAGAGAGAATTAAATGAAAAAACATTTATTCCCTTTCTTTGGGAATTGGTCTCCACATTAATGTATCACAGGCCAAACCTAATTACCTATTCAACCTATAGTTTATTTGATCTGCATGCCTGAGTGTCCTACAGTCAAATTTACTGAAGAGCTTCTCACTTTTTTGTGCATTAGAACAATTGCCTTGAAGCAGCTAACAATTAAAAAATAAGTGAGTTAATGCTTTCTGCTAAGTACTACCATTTAAGTTGTAATATGCAATTAAAAACTACATTTTAATTTCTGTTCAATTACATTGACTTAAATAGTAATTTTAGTGTTATATTTATGAACCATTTAATTGACATTTTTCCTCTGGCATGTGTGATGCAAAAGTAGATTTGATTTTGAGAATGTGGCAAGAAATAATCTTTTCCCCCCCATGGTTTGCTGTAATGACAAACAGAAAAAGACAGAATTTCCTAGGTTTTGTGTAAATCCGACAGAACAATTTAATTTCAAAAGCCGTAAAGTTATATTGCAATTCAAATTATTTTCCTGGTTTTTGAAAACTATCTGCTTCATAGGAGGAATACTGAGATTGCTTTATGGTAACGTAGGTGGTATTTGAAACACCCTCATGTATTTACTCATGTTAATAGCTATAGGTTAAAGAAAGCTTTGTGCTGAATCTAGAATCAAAGCCTAGTAGAACCTGAAGTGTGAAAACTTAAATTGTGGGGCACTGGTTTTTTTCATGTGTGTATTGTTAGAGATGCTTTACTGCTTTTTGGCTTTAGCTCCTTTTAAAAAGAAAGTGGGGTATGCGTTGATGCATTGCAAACAGCAAGTTAACAGATTTTTATTTTAGTACTAGAGGGAACTTGCTATGGAACACGGTCCTTATTAGAATGGATTAAGATTTTCATTTCCTGTCTGAACTGAAGTCCCTCCAGGTCTTTTTAGCATGCTGACAGTCACTTTGAAACATCAACCAGACTAAACTTACAGTAAATGTATAGCTGAGTGCTCATGTCCCGCTTCTGCCATGTGTTACTCTGTTTTGTTCATGTAAATGGTTGCAGGGGTGTGAACATGAATAGAAGACCATTTGTGATTAAGCAAAACAAAACCTGGCTAAAAAGGTTTTTTTTAATTTTCTCAAGATTCTGTGTCTCTGGAAGGTTCTTATTCATTTGGTGATGTCTTTTGTGGTTTTGATCTCTGAATAACACTGAAAGTCTGTAGTCACCCTTCTACCAGTAAATCTGGCTTTTTTTATATCACTTGCTGTGGATGAACTTCCAGCTTATATATAAATTGCAAGTGTCATGTACTTTATTTAATGCCATCCGAATTGTATTATCAGATTCATAAAGTTGCTAAGATCAGCTGATCTTTGCAAAGAACCAGAATTTTTTCTGGTGTTCAATCCTGTATCTTAGGGCTAGAGTAGACATTAATACATCTAGTTGTGTTTCCTTCCATTAAACAAGGTCAGGTATTGCAGTGATCTGTGCTGCAATTAGGTGCTGAATACATCTCATTTTGGTAAGGACACAGCAGCTTTGCTACCAAGAAGGGTCCTTGGTATTTTTTAATTAGGTGGTTGCTGGAGACATCATTACAGAACAGTGTCATGGTTAGGAATGGTATTCCCCAGTTTAGTGTTCCCACTGAAACACTCCAAAGCATGTGCTGCTTGATCACTCCTGAAATGTCATCCCTTGTACCGTAGTATGGATGACCTCTGAAAACACAACTCACATTTACTAAAGTGCAACAGCAGATGGTAGGAGGCTGTGCCTCCATGTGACTGTGTGGAGGGGTTGTGGAATTTTGGATGCATTTCTACACAGAGTTAGATAGATAACTTTGTTCCACTCACACCATGTAGACTTTTAAGAAGTGTAACTTTCAAAAACATTTTTATCTTTTTAAAGATTTCCTAATCAATAAATGACTTACACCTTCACCCAGATTTAACAGTTATTGACAGGGCTTTGTGGCTCAGGATACAAGAACGGGTACAAATGAACATCAGGAAATGCTGTTTTACTGTGAGAGTGACAGACCACTGGCACAGGTTGCCCAGAGAGATTTGGAGTCTCCCTTCTTGGAGGCAGATATTCCAAAATTGTCTTCTCACGGTCCTTAGCAACTTCGCTAAGGTCCTTAGCTCTGGGTGGCCCTGCTTGAGTCAAGTGCTGGAGCAGATGACCTCCAGAGGTGCCTTCCAACCTCAGCCACTCTGCACTTCTGTGCTGTATTAAGTGGTGTGCATTTACTCACTGGCTTTAATCCTATTCTCAGACAGTGCAAGGGTGATGTCAGCTTTAATTGGCTAAAAGAAAGTATTCTGAGAGAAACATTTTATTCATCAGGTGTAAGTTATGTCCTATATATTCCTGACCAGAAAAACTGAAATAGAATTGATTGTTCAAAACACCTGTCATTAAAGAAAACCATGGTAGAAACTTCATTAGTTAATTAGTTTAGGGTTTTGATAGTATTTGAGGACTGTCCAGGGAGTAGTTGTTCTCTAACTTTAAATGAGGACATTTACGATCTAATAACTTTCTTATTGGTTTTGTGTCCTTTCCATATATGCTCATTTTATATGTCTTATGAAATTGTCATTTTTATTTGTAATCTCGTTGAATCTTTGTGATCATGAAAGGGCTTCAGCATTTAAGTGAAGGCAGCCAATATGTTCTGCCATTTAAAAGGGGTGACAATAACATCTTTGGAATGTCAGCATCCATGGAATGTTTTCCTTTTTTATAAGCTAATCAAAAAAAGAAAAATGTGAATAATCACTGAGGGAGTAACTTTTAAAATTATCATTAGTTGGTGTAGGAAACAAATTTTTTATATTTACTTTTTGTGGAGGTAGATCTGGAGGCTATTGTGTTACTAGCAGAGTTTTACTTTAAATCTGGTATTTGTGCTGTTGTAACCAACAGCAGCAATTGTAGATGCTGGTAATCTTCTGTTCCTGTAGTTCTGCGGTGAGATCACCAAAGAATTCTTCCTTAAAACTTCTCCTAGATACAAGCTATTTATTTTGGTACTCCATAATTCTTTGGTGGGTTTACTAAGGCTGGCTAGCCAGGTCCTTACCCAGCCACTGTTTTAACTCCCTATTTTCAACACAACTAGAGGAGAAAATAAGATGAAAAAGTTCATAAGTCAAGATAAAGGCATGGAGATCAAGTAATCAATTGCTATCACAGACAGAACAGACCTGACTTGGCAAAAGTTAGTTTATTGCGAGGTAAAATAGAGTTGGGTCGTGAGAAATAAAGACAAAACCTAGATCACCTTCCTCCCGCTCCCCTTGAAGCTGAAGGCTCTACTCACTCCTTTCCCAATTCCTCACCCTCCTCCCTACTCCACAGAGGGAATGAGGTAGGGGGCCTTTGGTCAGCCTGTAATGGTTCCTCACTGCCACCCCTTCCTTCTCACACTTCTCCCTGCTCCAGTGTGGTTCCTCCACAGGCTGCAGTGTGGCTATCTGCTCCAGCATGGACTCCTGCACGGGTTGCCAGGGAGTCTCTGCTCTGATGCCTGAAGCACTTCCTCCCCTTCCTTCTCCCACCTTGGTGTCTGCAGGGCTGTTTCTCACACTTTCCCTCACTCTGCTGTGCAGCGCTTGGCCCTTCCTTAAGTACATTCCCGGAGGTGCCTGGGCGCTGGGCTGATGGCTCTGCTGTCTCCTGCGCCGGGGCTGCTGCAGCTGCCTGTGTCCCATACGGGGCAGCCCCTCTCCTCCTCCTGCAGAAGGCTGCCTTGGCTGCCAAAATGCTGCCCACAGTCAGCTGATAAAAAATGCTCACTTTTCTATGTATTTCTAAGTATTTTTACAATTAAATACTCAAGTACTTTCATTCTTTTTACCTTCCTTGTTTTTCCAAGGTGTTGTAGCTTTAACTAGATTATTTCAGGCATTAACAGTTCATTATTTTAAAGCAATTTCAGCTCTATTGACAAGAAAATATTAAATAATATAGAGATGCTTTTTGAGGTGTTCTTATTCTGCAAAACCTGAAAATTACTACTTAGCATTGCCTTCTTCTACAGATTATTGATGAAGAGCTGGAAACTTTCAAAGACAGTATTAAAAACTGCTCATGGCTCTGAATTGTTGAAGTAGGAATAAATAATGAGTAGGAAAGGGAAGGGAAAAGCAGCTCTGAATGGCTTTTTGTAATTTGGGGATTTACATGAGGAAAAAAAAAAAGATGTAAAATAGACATAAAGAAAAATCTGTAGAAATTACTGAAGGGTTGGAAATGGTATGTACTGGTACTCAGAAAGGGACCTTCATGGGAAAAAATACTTGTTATTAAAGTTTTGCTTGGTCTGGGAGGAAGACATGGAAAGGTCAATGGCCAACAGTGAAAGACAGAGACCTTAACATGAGTATAGTATAGTAGCAATCATCTTGTGAGTATATAGCACATCTTGTACTTAATTTTTAAGTAATTACTTGCCACCTTTTCTGTCAGATGACTGATTAATACTGTTTTTCGAGTATCTGCAACTTTCTGAGTATAGTCATAACTTTAAAAAATTGTCTTACTGCTTCATGTAGCTGGTTCTAAACTTGATTTATATATAATTCTCTTCCTCCTCCCCTGATTTTTATCTGTCTGAACACAAATTTTTCAGACTTAAGGTACGGCTTATTTTAAGTCTAGGAATAGCCTGGCAGCACCATGAAGCACTGCTGAAGGTGGTGATGAGAGACTTTGTTATTCAGTTAGTCTTCATGCTGAGGTTAAGTAAGATACCTATATTTATATAGAGGCACAGCTTATGTGAAATGTACTTGTAAATAAGTATTTTAGTTGATGTTTCTGAATAGATGGCAACCAGTTTTGTTTTTCACAAAAAACTTGGGGCCTGTTATATTGACATGATATGGTTATGAACATATTTGCATTTGGGTTTCTAATATGCCTAAACTCTCAAAGTAAACTTGGATTTTTATTTTATTGCTTACAAATCATCTGTTGATGTGCAGTTAGGATGGGCTGGTGTACTGCTTGATGGTTAAAAAAATGTCAAAACTGTGAATCATCAATATAATAGCCAGTGGAAGAATCTCAAATATAACCATTTTACTGGAATTAAGTTATTCTTAGACTAAAAAGTGAAGATAGCTGCTTCGGGGGGTGAGGGTGGTGAAGAGCTTCAGTGAGGGAAAGGCTTATGCAAATCCACAATAAGGTAAGCCCAAGAATAAAAAATTACTTCCCTCCCCCCCAAGAAAATAGAGGAAGGAACAGTGCCAAGGATTTTGTTGAAAGATTGGATGATCAAAATATAAAACAGTTTTAAGAAGATGCTAGGGCCAAAGGTCCTTTTCACCCATACTTACTTACAAGGAAGTTTAGGGAGTTTTTGACATTATGTATTGAAGAGGAAGGGGTGTTTTAGATTGACACATTCGCTGAGGATGATAAATAACTTGGAACAACTGTCTTCAGCATTCATTGACCTAAAAAACTCTCTAATATCAAACTTATTTAATACTGCATTTAATATTTTACCAATTACTTTAATGAGCCTTGAATGAAAGATAGAATACCAGTTTCTGAGCTTCCTTGAGAAAGTACAGACTGGTTAGCATGAATTCCATACTGGGTAATTTTTTGAAGTTACAGAGTGAATGGTACTATTAGAAGCACCAATTTAAAAATAATAGTAAGAAGACAGTGAGAATTTAAAGAAAAGTTATGCTTTACTATTAGAGCTTTACAATGTATTTGGATTTTATAAAGCTTGATAGGTTCTGTCAGCAAGACTTCTTATAGAGACGAAGTACTGTTAAGATGGAAGGGAAGATCTTTAATGTAACGCTTGTCAGGAACAGGAAACAGATACATTTTTGTTACTGCAAAATGTCACTAGTGGAGTTTCAGATGTATCTGCAAGGAACTGGTCAATTCTGGAAATAGTCTATAGCGCAGTGAATTGCAAGGGATAA
This sequence comes from Grallaria varia, assembly GCA_013396735.1. Classification (NCBI taxonomy): domain Eukaryota; kingdom Metazoa; phylum Chordata; class Aves; order Passeriformes; family Formicariidae; genus Grallaria; species Grallaria varia. The sequence continues at coordinate 389,727 of VWZG01004483.1, read as the reverse complement.
CACAGAATTTTTCGGAGCGGGACTAATTGAAATGTCTTTGAAATTCCCATGCTCAAATAGGCAAAGTCTAGAAAAATCTCTCCAAGGAGTTTTGTCTCTTCCTATGGACTCTCCTACTGCAGAAAAATTGTCCTTGGCTATGTGTTTAGAAAGTAAAGAAATCACATAGCTTACTGTAAGTGGGGTTTTGGGGAGTTTTTTGCCTTTTCTCTCCTGTAGTATTTCTAAAGCTGTAGACCAGGGCAGAAATATAACAGACAGAAAAATGAAAATGCAGTAGCGTATGGTAAGCACTGAGAAACTGAATGTGTGTAGAAAGCCAGCTTATGATGTTGATTAAGAGCAAGTATGGGATGAGGAGAGCAGACAACTTCATCACTGACTTTGTAACAGGAATGGATTCAACTTCATACTTAGGAAATCCCTAATCCAAGTTTGAGGCAGCTGTGAGGAAAAGAATCTCTCTGTCCTAAAATATTTGCTGCTGCATGTGGTAGAAGACCTGATACTGAGGCAGATGGAACTTCATGCTTCTCTTCTTAGATACTCTATTCTTCTCTAAGTAATGTTGTCTACTTATGTATATTGTTTAATATTTTAATGCTTTTAATGCTGAAGGCATTCCTGTCTGAGAAATAGTATAAACGAAAAATTATGATGGTCAGGTTATTATTTTGACAACTTTTTATGAGAAGACAATTACCTGTATCTTCATATTTACGTGTACTTACTTTGAAGCATTCTAAAATTAATGTTCTTTCAAACCTGTGTAATATATTGTTTAAGATTGTATTAAAGTTACTGAGACCAGAGGATATGCAACCAAGGCTTCAAAGAAAATTCAAAGATTAAATAATTCAATTAACTGTTTATTTTCTTTGGTACCTGAGGCTGGAATGGCAAAAGTTACATTCGGTTTTATGAAGTTGTCAGTGGAATTCAGGAACCTTTACAGGCCTGTACATCTAACGTCTCTTTGGAGAAAGCTAGCAAAAAACTGATATAAAGAGCAGAATTCGTGAGCACCAGCTCAATCTGACCTGTGTGGAGTCCTGAACGTTGCTTCTGTAATGGGAAGCCCTGCCTTAAACACTCTGGGCTTCATAGAAAGATTAACAAATATGTAGGGAAAAGGTGATCTGTTTGATAAAGTCTGGTTGATTTTCCAGAAGGATTTAACAAAGCTTGTAGGTTTTTAGGAAAGAGAACAGTCATGTGATAAGAGAAAGGATATTTCCCAGATAAATAATTAATTAAAATATGGAAAACGGAGGGTAGAAATAAATACCTCTTTTGACAGACCAAAGTTAGCAGTGGAGTTCGTCTGAATTTCTCTCAGGAGTTGTGCTGTTTGATGTATTCATATAATATAGGGAAGATGATAATACGGTAAGAAGATGAATCTTGAGGTGAGAGAGTTTATCAATTGATAGTATTGCTTGGAACAGTGAAGATGAGAACAGACACTGAAGAACTACAGAGTGATCTTACGATTTTGACTGCTTGGGCAATAAAATGGAAGAAAAATTTGCCAGTGTATAAATACAAAGTGATCCAAATATTGATATAGGGGGTGACCGTCCTAGTTTCATACACAAGGTGAGCTCTGAGCTGACCTTGGTCCTTGAGGAGTGAGGTCTTAGGAGTTAAGCCAGTGCTGGCTTCATTGAAAACGTCAGCTCAGGATCATTCCAAAAGCCAACTGATTGTTAGAAATTGTTCAGAAAAGAACTGAGAGCAAACCAGAAGAATCCTTATTCCACTGTATAACTTATGATTAGTCCTGCTCTATGCAGTCTGGTGGCTCATTTCAAAGAAGTTGGTTGCAGGTGGTTTAGAAAAAGGCATTATGGGCAGTATTGTGCATAATGTGGCTTTTACATGAGAAACCAGCTGAGTAGATCAGGACTCTTTAGCCAGGAAGGGACAACTTACAGAAAAATTTTGAGGGAGGTTTGAACAAAGTTGTAAGTGACATGGAAGTCAGTACACGTAGAGTATCTGGTGGTAATTCTTTAAAAGCCAAGAGCCGGGTATCATCAAAGCTAGCGGGAGCCAGGTTCAAAACACAAAATAAGCTGGTTCCTTGTGTAATAAATAGCGGATGAGTGGAATTCCTCAGGAACATGAACTTGACAATCCAGAAATTTACATAGTTTCACAGGAGACTGGAAAAAAGTTTGAAAGACATATTCATTGAGATAGATAAATCTAAACAGATAAAATTTATCAGCCAGAGAAATTGCTTGAGCTGAAAATAATTGGAGTCTGGAAAAATATTGGGGGAAGCATAGGTAACCTATATCCTTGCCTTCCTCTTACTCTTGTATACACATATGGTCCCTGTTTTTTCTGTGCAGGGTGGGACTGGAAAGAGTGAATGATAAACATAATGTTTCTTGCCATGACAAAGTTTTCTGCTGCTGCACTCCCCGAGCACAAATGATGAACTTACTGGCCTGCTATGACCATTGCTGTGAAACAGCATAGCTGTCTTTGTTTTTGTTGGCTTACTTAATAAAAACAGTGCTGGTGGAAGTTGGATTTGAGTAAGAGCTTTGAAGGACCAAAGGGTTATATGAACATGTGGCTTTGAATATAAGTTCACATCATTAATACCCTTTAGCAGATCTTGAGAGCTTCACAAGAAATCTTTAGAACTGTAGCAGACCCTTTGTGTTCAGACACAATGCCAAATGTGCATTACACTTGATAAAACAAGACTGACTTCAGACTTCTTATAAGTAAAGCAAGAAATTGTAAGAATATAGAAGAATATTGAAAAAAAAATAAGACATTATGAGCAAAACATTACATCTGGAAAACTTTTACGTTCTGTTCCTTAGTTACTGGATAGAAGCACCACCATCTTGTAGGTTAAATGTTTCTTGATTTGGAAAATCGGCCAGAGTTTTACTAGGACCCTTGGTCTAAAAATGTTTGCACAGATATTTTTAAAGAGAGGCTGCCTCATATTTTAGTTGCGAGATCATGAACTAGATGCGCTCAAATCAGTGATTAGATGAAGTCCTAGCTAGATTGAGACATTAGCCGAATTTCCATACAACAGTGACTTTAATTGAATCTGCAGTATATTGATGAGAGGAAGAAATGATCTAAAGCTAAAATTTACTCTAAAAAATTCAAATTATTTTATATTGTCAAGGCACTGTAAATGATTCTAAAAGTTTCCTTATAAACTCAAATACCAGCCACTTCCCAATTTTATCAATAAAAGCATATATAGTTTTATCCTTATTAATGTTAATGGGTCTAAATGAGTCAGACTTCTCTTGATAAGAAATGCTTTTTTGTCTAAAAATTTGCTTTTCATGTAACTGAAAATAGTGTTTTGCGTATTTAAAAAAAATCCTAATGGTGTAAAGCTGTCATGCAGAAGGAGGTGGGATGGAATTGCTAAGTGCAGATGCACATGTAAGAGGGATGCTAAATAATAAGCCACATTCATATTTCTTTCCTACAGAAAGGTGCATAGTGGTTTTTGTGAACTAATCCTTCACTGTTGCCAGCTATATACAATAAACCATGTTAAGGGATTATTATTTGTGGGAATGCTATGAAATTTTTGTATCTACACTTGCAGCTTATTTTCATTTTTAAGACAGTAGACTATAACTCTGTACTTTTAATTTTATATTCAGTATGGGGAGTTAATCACAGAATGGGGCTTTTTTTGATGCAAAATCTGAATGCTTGTGTAGTAACAACAGCTGTCCCCTCACCATGTGGTGTCTTCCATTGCTTTGCTGTAAAGATGAATTTTGGCCCAGTGTTTCAGTAATATTGGACACACATGGTTTTAGGTGACAAAGCAGTATGTTTATGCATTCATTTGACTCTCGCAGTTATAGTTGGCTACAGATTAGAACAGGAGAATACATTCTCACCATGACCACCCTCGTAGCTGCTTGTAGTAGTTGGATCACAGTAGGTGCTGTTGCATCTAAAGACACAATTAACTGTTGCTGAGGAATTGCAAATTCACTAAAGCTCTTTTACAGCTTTTGCTGTTGAGACTGAGTTTTCTAAAAGCTTTTTCAAAGATTTTCTGAATTTATAAATGTTTTAGATCTTCACATTCTAAAATTATTGTCAGCTTGAAATAAGATTAAGAAGTTGATATTTTAATGTGGATAATGAATTCTTGTGCTGTGAATTAGCTGTGCAATTAACTACAGATCTGCAGAATGATTGTAGTTTGTCCATTATTTAGGAAGATAACCTTAGGAGTTCTGTTATATTTACAAATGGGTAGTAAAATTGCAAGCACAAATGAAAGTTTACCAAAAAAGTCTGAAAGTAAAACTTACCAGAAAGCTTCCAACATATATGTATATCAGTGGAAAGATTATCTTGATTTCCATGTGTAATTGCTTAGATATGCTTTGGATATGGTAAGAAAGAATAGCTGTGAATGTTTTAAAAAAAGAAGAAAACAACAATAACCCCCCCAAGCTTTAGTACAAATTAAATAGAAAATTACAGTAAACTGCATATTAAGGCAAATTATGAGGTATGAAATGTGACTAATTTTTAAACAAAAGGCTTTTAACCAAAAGTCTTAGAAGAATTCATTATTTAAATTACAGTGATAAAGTTTTTATAAGTAGAACATTAAGTANATAATAAAAGTATTAAGTATATTAACTTGTTTAAAATAATAAAAGTAATAAGGTTATTGTGCAATGTGGTGATTTTCTGTGTATTTATAATTTTTTCTGTAAACTGGAGTGTAGTTGTATAATGCATGTAATGTATGTGTGAGATCTCTCACATACACATACACACTGTTTAAGCATCTTGTGTTTGAAACATCACAGATAATTAATTTTATTCTTGTATTAAAAACTATGAATGTTTGAGGCTTTCAGCATTGAATAAAGGACTACATGGATCCAAACCAGGACGATTGATAAAATCCTTGCTACTATTGGCTATTATTTACTGTCTTTTAAGTGGCAGGTTGTATTTATGCCAATTTATCTGCTTCAGGGAACACTCTTGATAGCAGAACAAAGTGAATAAAAGTAGTTTGCTTTGCAAATGAATGCAAATGGCGAAGCCTTTCGGGAAGCCCTTTAACAGGAGCAATGCACTTTGATTATGAGTGAAGCTGCCATTTGGACATGGTGAAAAGAGCACGCTTGAACCATTGATTGGGGGAGACAGTAAAAAGTCAGGAAGGGCCCCGTTAAGCTTGCAGTGAGGCAGGCGGATGTCAGTGTGGTTAGAGCACAGTGGGAGAATGACAGGCAGGATTAGTGTCAGGGAGAAGCTTTGCTATAGTTGTGGAGATGGTCCCTGGGGTCACTCACCTCTGACTGTTGTTCTGTGCTGATGGCTATGTAATGCAAACCGCTTGATATGTGCCTGTTCATTATTGGGAATAGTGATTAGAAGAGGTATGTCATAAAGAATTCCTTAAAAATAAATAAAATGGCAAACTACTGATGGTAACGACGATTTGGCTCTGCGGTCGTTGCCAAAGATGCTGTAAATGTCAAAGGTGGTTTCTTGCATTCTGAGGCAAGTGCGATTTCATGCCTTGAACTGCTCTAATTGTGTGTTCCTTGCTTTGTTCACTTTTATTTGGCCGTTATGAAGACAGTTATTGTTAACAGATTGGCATGTGGTTAGAGCAAAACATTTTTATATCTTTTGGGTTTTGGGTGGTAGAAGCATCCGGTTTGGTTTTGTGGCATAACTGCATTTTAGGGAGGAGGGAGGGGTGTTTTTTAATAGTCATAATGGAATATTAGAATCAACAGATTTCATTCCTGGATCATGCCAGAGTCTGAAACACTGCATGATAACAGTGATAGAAAGCTAGATATGACTGTTCTGTTTCGTTTAAAGGCTTTTCTATAATACATAAAAATGGAGGTAGTTTCTTCATCTTTGCTGGAAAAATATTACATATGCAATTAACTAAAGGTCTAAAACTTTGCATCTTAAACTGTGATTTAATCATAGACTCATGGAATTGTTTAGGTTGGAAAAGACCTTTAGGATCATTGAATCCAACTGTTAATTCAGCCAAGTCCACCACTAAACCATGTCCCTAAGTGCCAGCCACATCCAGATGTCTTTTAAATACCTCTAGGGATGGTGATTCCACCACTTCCCTGGACAGCCTGTTCCAGTGTGTGAAAACCCATTGGATGAAGAAACTTCTCCTAATACTCAATCTAAACCTCCCCTGGTGTAACTTGGGGCCATTTCCTCTTGTCCTATCGCTTGTTACCTGGGAGATGAGGCTGACCCCCACCTAACCGCAACCTCCTCCCTCAGGTAGTTGTAGAGGGCCATAAGGTCTCCTCTGAGCCTCCTTTTCTCCAGGCTGAACATCCCCAGCTCCCTCAGCTGCTTCTCATCAGACTTGTGCTCCAGACCCTTCACCAACTCCATTGCCCTTCTCAGGATGTGCTCCAGCGCCTCAATGTCTTTCTTGTACTGAGGGGCCCACAACTCAACACAGGATCTGAGGTGCAGCCAGAGCAGTGCTGAGAGCAGGGGGACAATCCCTGCCCTGCTCCTGCTGGCCACACTGTTGCTGCCACAGGCCAGGATGCCACTGGCCTTCTTGGCCACCTGGGCACACGCTGGCTCATGTTCAGCTGCTGTCGACCAGCACTGCCAGGTCCTTTTCTGCTGGGCAGCTTTCCAGCCACTGTTCCCCCAGCCTGTAGTGCTGCCTGGGGTTGTTGTGGCCAAAATGTAGGACCTGGCACTTGGTGTTGCTGAACTTCATACCACTGGCCTCTTCCCACTGATGCAGCCTGTCCAGATCCCTCTGCAGAGTCTTCCTGCCCCTCAGCAGATCATTCCCACTGATCTTGGTCTGTCTGTAAACTGACTGAGGGTGCCCTTGATCCCTTCATCCATATCATTGATAAAGATACTGAACTGGCCTGGTCCCAGCACTGATCCCTGGGGAACGCCCCTGCTGTCCAGCTGCCAGCTGGATGTAACTCCATTCACCAGCACTCCCTGGACTTGGCCATCCAGACAGTTTTTTACCCAGCAAACAGAGCACACCCAGCCAAGCCATGAACAGCCAGTTTCTCCAGAAGATTCTGTACGAAACAGTGTCAAAGACTTTCCTAAAGGACAGGTAGACACATCCACAGCCTTTCCCTCATCCACTAAGCAGGTCACCCTGTCACAGAAGGTTGGTTAAACAGCACCAGTTTTTCTCAAACCCAGGCTGGCTGGGCCTGATCTGCTGATTGTCCTGCATGTGCTGTGTGATGGCTCTCAAACTGATCTGCTCCATGACTTTCCCTAGTGCCAAGGTCAGACTGACAGGCCTGTAGTTCCCTGGATCTTCTTTCAACCCTTCTTCTTTTAGATGAGCATTACATTTTGTAACCTCCTGTCCCCTGGGACCTCCACAGTGATCCAGGGCTGCTGGTAAAATGGTTGAAAGGGGCTCAGTGAGCATTTCCTCCAGCTCCCTCAGTACCCTCAGGTGGATCCCATCCAGCCCCATGGACTTGTGTGTATCTAAGTGGTGCAGCAGGTCACTGACCATTTTCCCTTGGATTATGGGGGCTTCACTGCTCTCTTATGTTTCTGTCTTCCAGCTCAGGGGCTGGTACATGGAAACCAACTGGGCTTATCATTAAAGACTGAGCCAAAGGAGGCAGTAAGCACCTCAGCCTTTTCCTCATCCTATGTCACTATGTTTCTGCCTCCATCCAGTCAAGGATGGAGATCCTCCTTAGGCCTCCTTTTGTTGCTACGGTATTTGTAGAAACCTTTTTTTTTGTTGTCTTTTATGACAGTAGTCAAATGAAGTTCTTGTTGGGTTTTGACCCTTCTAGTTTTTTCCTTCCATAACCCTATAATATTTAATAGAAATATTGCTGCTTGTTATCTTTACTGCATTTTACACTGTTATGTACATTGTATTAACATTAATAGAAATTAAATGCATTAGTCTACATAATACACAGAATGCATTTTGTGAGTGTTTGGGATTTTTAATATCTTACTGTTGGTTTGTTGTTTTTAAACATTTTCAGTGATGATATGTGGAGAAGGTACCCAGATTTTATTTTTTTTTTTACAATGTTAGAATAATTTGTTTAAAGATATTTTTTCAGTATAGTGCCTTGCAAATATTTGTCCAATATCCCAGCATAACGAATGTTTCACAAATGTTTTACAGGCACCTGAATGGACAGAGGAGGACCTGAGCCAGCTGACAAGAAGTATGGTTAAGTTCCCAGGGGGGACCCCCGGTCGATGGGAAAAGATTGCTCACGAATTGGGTCGATCAGTGGCAGATGTGAGTGCACTCAGATTTGCATTGTGTAGAGGATGACAAACCAGAACAAGACAGGCAGTGTAGAAGGCAGACATATATGGGGGCCGACATTGTCTTTTGAGAGCAGCTACAATCCTTTTAGGACCTGGAAGTGAACCATTAACTAACTATGCAAGAAGCAGATGTCAGCCAGTCTCTCCCTCGACAATTAACAGCTGTAACTGATCAGCTGGATGGGGGATTCTGGTGCTTACAAACTTCAGCTACTGCAACCCAATAACAGAAAAACAATGCACTGCAGGTTTTGTAGCAACCTCCTTTCACTGCAAGTGAATGTTTGTGTGACTTGGTTAAAGATTACATTCCTGTTTCAGGTCAGTCCTTAAAAAATGCATATGAGCTCATGGTGTTTAGACAGGTGGTTTCCATTAATTAAACTGAAATATCTTTACAAATTTTAAAGCAAGTAATACATATGATACTGTTTCAGTGCATTTTTCAGGATTATAGCATGCTTAATAATTATATCATGTAAAATGATTAATGTCCTTGTTAATTCATGTTTTATAGTATTGTACCAGATATCAAAGCAAGCTTGTACTTACGGATTTTAAGTGTTATGATCTTAAAACCCTTAGGGGCTAGGCTGTAAAAGACTTTTCCTTTTCAAGCAATAGATCACTAGAACATGATGTAGTGTCTGCAGAGGACCATTTGAAAGCCCTTTCAGCTGACCCTATTTTATAGGTTCTGTAGGGGTTAATGAGAATAAAGTTTAAATCTGTTGATGTATATTTTGAGATTAGATGTTCTTTATTTATTATATTTCATAAATTGTCTTAAATAATGGAAAACAAAGCCACTGTCTAGACTGACATGTAACCTCTTATAGCCTTCTGGGAGATTTGTGTACTTAAATTTTTTTTCCTAATTGATGTAATTACAAAAAGATATTTCTGGAAGTTACTTTTAAAGTTTTAATGCATCTATACAATTCTGTTCTATATCCTAAAAAATAAGTCATTTGCATTCTAATTTTAGAAAAACACATTTTTGGAAGAAAGTGTATGTAACCAAGAAGTTACTAACCTGTTAATCAAAAGAAATTAAGGGGTTTAAGGTTTAGTCTGTTTAGTATCTTTTATTATATTTCTTGAAGTATTCATACTACTGAACTGGAATTATTTTATTAAAAAGATGCAACATTTTACTGAATGGATCGTAACAGCAAAAATATTTTACGTTTTCTTTATTAACAATCCTTGGCATAATATATTTGGCCACCATACTTGCAAACATCCTATACTGGAAAGAAAAAACAGAGCTCACTTGCTTCTTCCATTAAGTGAGAGGTCAACAACATGTTCTTTTGTTTCAGTGAGTTGGAAACATGATTGTCCTAAGAGCTGTCATTTTCTTGTATGAAAAAAACAATTTTCAAGGATTTTAGTATGGAGAAAGGTCTGAGTGTAGTCCTTTTTACTTCCAGTGACTTCCAACTATGTGATTAATGTGTTCTCCACACAAGTTTTTACTTCTAAAAATTACAGCTGCTGGTAATGCAAGATCAGCTTTCTAACAGAAACTAATTAGAGTTTCTGCTACTTTTGTCATTGCATTGCACAGAGTTGCAGCCATTAAATATTAAGAGGGAACACTTAAAAGTTTCATGGAAACTTCTTTGGATCTCAGACTGTTATTGCATCAATACTAGAAATGTGGAAACTGCAAACCACTTCAGATATATCCGTTCAGCTGTTGAACAAGATGTACAACTTACTGGTTTATTTGTTGATGATGGCATATCTACAGTCACAGCAAGGATTCTTATTTTGTTTGGGCGTCACCATAGTTTAATAAGAAACGTTATGTTAAAGTTGCGGGAGAAAATTCTGGGTTTGTTAAACTGTGCACAGTAAACGAGGTGTTTGCATGTGCAGGCAGCATTTGCTGCCCAAACAACTGTTTGCTGTTTCCTTTGGGAGCAGTGCAAGGAGGTACGTTTTGGTGTACGAGACGCTGTATTGAAATAGCTTGTGTAGCAGAGTCTGGGACTTCCTTGCTTACAGCTGATTTAACAGGAGTCAAACCAGAGAGAGTTTGAAGTATGTATTATATAGCAAATGGACTAGATCTTGAAAAAGAAAAACGTTCAAATTTGAATTTGTTTTTCCAACATTTTATAGTACAAGAAATACTTTTTAAAAACTTGGGATCACTTTCTGCTTATTTGTTCTCCTGTAAAGCATCAAGAGCAGTAAGGCTTGGTTTTCCTTTCACAGAGAGTTATAATGGAAAGGACTGAGAATGTACAGTGTGTGTGTTTCCATGTGATTTAAGCACTCAAAACCCTTTTTAATAGTAGATTAGCTAAATAGGTGTAAGTAAAAACAGCTCAGAGTAATCCTTTATAAAATGATGTCTCCATTGTTGCTTCTATCTCAAAACTTTCTTCTTCAGCAAAAGAAAAGTTAGAAAAATATTTTAATACTTTTTAAAGAATAAGCTGAAACCATTCATATATATCAGAAAAGCATCAGTAAAATTCATTCCCTCTGACCACCATAAAGAAATTCTCATTTTAAGTTGTGTTAAATTCTCTTTTTTTCCTAAAGAAATGAATTCCAACATCCAACTACATTCATTTCCAGGCAATTTTTAAGCAGTGTTAAGTGACTTGAGGAGAGTGCTCTTGGCTTTTTTGAACTTTTGAACTTTGTGGTGTTGTTTTAACTTACTACATCCTTAGTTTGTGTCTAGTTTTCAGTATTGCACTTTGTACACACAGTATTGTGTTTTGATAGAAAGAGTTCAGAGGAGAATAAAGAGAATAACAGGTTCCTAAAATGCTACCTACAAGGAAAGATTGTGAAGGAATTCTTGTTGAACTGAAAAAAATGTGAACTAGGATGTAAGTATTCAACTACACAAAAAGAAAACTAACAAGGAAGGGGCTTGTGCACTGTATTAGTTTTAGAGGGCAAGAAGTAATTACCTCAAATTTTTATCACAGACTGCAGAGTTAGACACTGAGGGGCAAAGAATTACAATGGAGATGACAAAGCAGTGGGATAAGCTGCTTTGGAGGCTCCTTATTTTCAGGTCTTTAAGAACAGGTCACACAAACATCTGCAAGAAACAGCATCAGTGTAATGGTTCTGCCTGAGGTAAGGTCCTTCTCTTCAAATAGTCTCTGATTACACTAGCAAGTGCAGGCTATCTGGGAGGAAAGAGGGAGGAAACAAAACTTTCCTTACAATTGGAAGCATGTGTGAACTCATTTTTAAAAATGTAAAATTAAAGCCAGATAGTCACCATAGTTGGTTAGTAGTGACTGCGTATAACTTAGCTTGACTTCTTAAATTCAGTAATTCCTAATAAAGTGTTCCTTCAGCTTTTTTTGTCTTTTCTACTAATTCATATTGGCATTTTGTAGACATTTCAGTTTGTTAACGATATCCCTAAATACAGCCCAAATAAGGATTACTGTAAGGCCCATTATATGGATATGTCTGCAAGATTCCCTATCTGAACAGGTACATCCACACAGTATGATGCAAGCTGCTGAAAAAGTGCCAGCCAAAATTCAGCAATAAACAAATGTCCATGCTGTAGTGCCCCTGAGCTCATTCAGCAATGCTGTTTCTATTTATGCTGCCCCATGTGATACCAGCATAAATATCTTTGCAGCGTGTTCCTGTGCTTCTCAGCTTGGAGAGGTTAAGCTTGCAACCGTGGTACAGACATACTGTAAGAAGGGTTAGTACTTTAACTTCTGTCGCATTAAATATAGAATGTGTTTATCTTGTCTGTCTTCAGGAAGACATCTTTTAACAGCCAATGAATAATCAACTCAAAATAGATGAAGTTAAGTTGGTCTCATTTTATCAGTATGTTTAATTATTTAAATTATTTAAATTGCTAATTGTCATTTTAATATGTGTATATTGGGAATTTAGCAACAGTTTCCCATGAAGATGGTTTTCAGCTGGCTTAGTACAATGAAATCTTATTGCTTTTACAACGGAAAGCTTCTACGGCTTTTTAAATAATTTTTATTGCAATTGGCTGGTGCTATAAATTAGGTTTTCAAGTATTTTGATTATGAAAGGAAAATGGAGTTCAGTTAACTCTAATCAGGATTCCTGCCTGCTGACCTGGTTACCTGTACCACTGCTCTCTGTCATCCTCCAAACATCTGTTCTTTGACCCATTTTCCTTGCTGAATTTGTTGCTCCAGGGTTAGTTCTCATTCCTGTTGGCCAGTGCTTAAGGAAATATTTGACATTTTAAAGCAAAATAAAAAAGTTATGTTTGAATTTCCTAAGCACTGTGAACACTCTACAGCATAGTATAGATAATGAATGGAGTTGCAATACTACTATTTCTGCAAAAATTATGTTGTTTGATTTGACAAATGCCAAGCCTTATGAAGATTTATAATAATGATTGTCAGCTTTTGCGTAATTCAAAATTGAGAAAAAGCACTTGTATGTGAAATAACTGAAGTATATTGTATTTGAAAATACCAACCTTTATAGATAAAAAGTTTAAAAAAAATATTTGCTGAAAGGCATAAATTAATTTCAGTAACTACAAAGGACGTTCAAATTGTAAAAATAACAGAGGAAGTAAAAGCTGTCTGGCATGCCAAACAGACTTTAATGTGATTATTAGGTACAGGTTTTTTAAATTAAAGGCAAAGAGATCTCAGATTTCATACTTGTGAAGTAATATCATTCACTTGTCTTACAGGATTTAAACTGATTCTGTTTGCTCCCGCAGCCACTAATCTCATGCATTTGTGTTGCAAAAGCAGACTGATTGGGATTTGCTGCTTGTATAGAAGAACACTAAGGTAGACAGCAAAACAATAGCCAGGTGGCAGACATTCTGAATTATCATGAAACCTGAAAGCATAAGGTTTGGGGGAGTGGGTGCTTATTTTGTGTGTCTCTTGTATGCCCAAGCAAGTTTCAGCCTTTAAGTCTGACTGTGGGTTCATACTCATTATACTTTATATGCCATTATAAAATAGATTTCTTATTTTTGACAAATGCAAGCTCATTACTTTGCCAACAAGAAAACATCTATATGAGAAATGGTCAATATGTCAAAGCTCATTAATTTATTAGGTCTTTTGCTTCTGGAGATTAACTGTTTTCCTAAGACAGTTTTTCATTTCATTTTGTACACTGTGTCTGTGTTAACTCAGCTACGGTGCAGTCCAGTTGCGGATATTCTGAAACACTCACCCTTTGCAATTTGCATATATTTATGTAATCAATAGTTCTTCCAGTTGCTTATTGAAGTATTAAGACCTAGCCCTGGATCAAGGTCCAAGAGAGTTTATGAATATCTTAGATGGGATTTAGATCATATGCAGGTCATGTAGATCCCTCAGCCTGAGAGTGAAGTCTTCAAAACATTCTCCACCTGTCTCATCCCACAGACACACCCAAATGTCTCTGTTGATACTTGAGGGAGGAAAATGTAGTTGCTGTTCACAGTACTCTCATTGTACAGTTTTGTTCTGTGCACTCCTGCAGTTGTCCCTGCTGTTTGTACAGAATTGGGCAGCAAATAGATGGCTTGTGGAGCATCAAGCCAGTGATACTGCAGCTTTTTAGAGTGGCTGGAATAAATGTAATGTCCCACATAGCTGCTGGTGAGCTGGGATTGAATTCTGTTGCGGAATTCAAATCTTCTGACTCTCAAGAAAGGCAATGCATTTTGCATCATCAGCAACAAAATAAGATGTCCAAGTAGTTGTTGCAGTGGGCATTTGAGCCAAACTCCTCTCTCACATGAGTGCTTGTAGTATTGGGCTAAAGACTCTCATGGATTTTAACTGGCAGAACCCAAGCACAGTATGAAGTCTCCAGCATCATCACAATTCTAATTGCCTAGTTCTTCCTCTTGTATCCTGAAAAAAGGAGCAATGCTTCTGCTGCTTTAAATTAACTATTTGGGCACTTAAACTGGAGAGAGTTCTACATCTGGTGATTCAGGCCAAGTTTGCCTTTTTTTTGCAGGCCACATCTTAAACTGCCTCATAATTAAACTCACAGTTGTTTTGGGGTTTCTGTTGAGGTAGCTACCTCTTCTCCATCTGCTGTGGCAAAGTTCAGAATCACATGTGGCTTCAAAGCCCATAACCATAAGAAAACTATTGTTTCTGACTGCAACTGGTGCTTCTAAGCAAATTCAGTTAAATTCATAACATGTTTCTTAGTTCTTTCAAGAGCATATTGTCCTTAAAATACTCATTTACTGTGTTGGTATCAAATTCAACCTATAATTTACACAGTGGATAAAGACTAGTTATGTTACCTACTTTTGTTACCAAGCTACTGAACAAACTGTTACAAGCAGTGCCAAAGCAAAGGCACATCTTCTGATTTGAAATACTTCATTTCAGGGAGTCTAGCAAGTTGCAAATGAGGGTCCTTGCAAAAATGGAGAATGATTTGGCTTGATGAGTCAGTATTTGAAGTTTCACCAATCTATTAAACCTGGAAGACAATTTTAGCAGCATTTTTAGTGTCTGTAAGGGTAGGCAGTTTATAAAGCAGCAAATTTTGAGTCACGTGGAAATAAAAGAATAGATCATTATTATTGTTTGACTTGTGTCAAATATTGCTTGATACAGTTGTGGCTGCTATGAAAAAAGCTGTTTAGATCTAGATTGGAAGAACGATTCAGTGCAGCAAGTAGTATTTTGGTTATAAGGGGAGAATTTTAAATTTGACAATTCAATCTCTTAAGTTCTGGAAGGTTAGATCAGTAAAAACCTACTACTTTGACAAAGCCAGGAAGGTATTAACATTCTTCTGTATCTGGCTTTCCGTGATGAGAAAAATGTGAGTATAACTCAAACTAGGCTCAAAGATTCAGGAAATTCCTCATTGCTTCATAGTAGCCTCAACTACTCACAGGCTCTCTCCACATTATTTTTTCCATAATTCCACAGATCCTGGCATTTTTGCACGATATAAATAGATGGAGAAATGCAGGAAGATAACAACTGGATGAACAGGACACTGCTCCTGAGACAGCAAATTTCTCATAGTTGATGCTGAGAAACCATGGCTGCTTTAGTAAATACTTAGAGAATTTCTGCTCAGGAAGATGCTGAGGATAACAAAAACTGTACTCAGAACCTCCAGTTTTCAGAAGCACAATAATATGTCATCCTTCTTTGCAGGTAGTTTATATACATTTGAGAGACCAAGTGACATGGATTATTTCTTCCTCTGCAAATCCCACATTATTTTCTCAAAACACTGTCAGAACCCAAGAAGTTTGTACTTCTGTGATTATCTGCTGCAATTCTAATTGAAATACTGTCCTAGAGAAGGCGGGCAGGTTGTTGCCCACAGAAAATTCCCAGGAAACTGCAAAATGGCGAAGGCTCCCATGCCACGTTGGCATGTGCCCTATGAAGTTGGGCTGGTCGTGGTGCTGGAGGGTCAGCGGAGGTGATGGGCTGGTGGCTGCTGCTATGAGGGGGGCAATTGCTCTTCATCTTCCGCCAAAGGTTTCTCTCTCTGTGGCATCTGTAGGATCACTGTACCTATCTGACTTTACAGGGTTTTCCCTCTAGGTCTGTCACGTTTCTGTGGGTTTTTTATGCCTGCCTTCCCTGCAGGGTGAAAAGTACCCTCTCATTCACGTGATAGCAAAATTTGCTTTTGCTTGTGCATCTGACAGTCTTTTAAACTGGTTCTGATTTTTTTTTTTTCTCCTGTATATCTCTAAAACATCAATTGTTCCATCTGAAAGAGGTGGCAGGTGTCCAGGGTAATAAGAGATTTAACATCTGGATGGTCATGATGAGGAGTGCTAGGTGTCTTGTAGAGTAGCAACTAGTCTTTGTGATCTGGACTAATTGTCAGTGGTACAGGAGGAAACCAGCTCTGTCTGGCTTTCATCACATAAAATCATCCCACTAATCCCACTTGCTTTTGATAGAATCTTTTTATAGCTGAAGAGCTATTGAAACTGAGTTCAGAAGGGAGTTCTCAGAAGCAAACCATTCCTGTGGCTTCTTTCTGTACTCCCATAGTAAGATGGTTTGATTTCTACTTCAGCAATTTGATTGCTTACATCCAGGGTTTTTTTGTCACCTTTATCTGTCTAAGGAAATCTATTGCACTGTGCATGCGGTTACCTGACTTTATTTGTGACTTCTGTTATCCCTGGTGGACTACACTATTTAAAGTTGATTCCTATAAAATAATGCAGTGTGTCAGTTCAGCAGTACAAATACTTGCAGGAATATAAGATCTCTCTTCTGCTTTGAACCAATTTCACAGTCTTAAATAATAAGGATCAAGATGTCCCCAGACCCAAGATTTCTTCAGGGGGGGATGGCTAATACTCTGGTAAAAGCTGTTGTCGGTAACAGTAGGCTGTAAGCACAACTTTTCACTGTCAAGATAAAACTCATCATTTAATATACATGAAAACCACAATTGTTGAGCATTATGTAGCAAACAAACAGCAATAATAACTAAAAGAATAATTCTGTAACTGCTTCATACTTTGAATAACGGTATTTCCAAGTATGTTATCTGTTAACTAATGAAAAAGTAATAATATATAAGCAAGTTATAATAAGTAATGGAGTAGAGAAAGCAATGAAACAACTTTGGTTGCATAACTTAGTGAATTTTTTATGAATCAGTTAAGAACTAGCTAGTAAATAACACTACTCATGCCTGGAGAGGAAATTTATATTGGTATTAAGGATGTCAGAAAGGATGGAGGAACTGGCAACAGAAGAGCCTGCAGATTTGAGTGGCAAGAACAATGATTAAACAGATCAAATTGAAATACAATTTCATATGTTCCATGGTTTGGATTCCTAATAATCCTCAGTAGTTTAATACTGACACGTTAACGGTTCTTGCCTTTTGTCAGTGTCTACAACAACAGTGACAGTTGAAGCTGATGGACAAATAAATCTGAAGTTGAAATAAGTGATACCTGAACTCTCAGTGAAAGAGGTGGTGTAAACATGAATTGTACATAGCACCTGGAAAAGGACTTGCAATCACCCATATGATGACGAAAGCTGACAAAAAATAATAATAGACAAATAATCCTCCCCTGTAACCTGTGAATGATGGTAGTAAAGCTGTAAGAAGCCTGATGAGTTGTCAAACTTAGGTCAACAGAACGTGCTTGTTCAGTGTTTGAAATTGTAGATTTTCAGTATCTAAACGATACACACAGTTGTTATTTCCAGCTTACCTGGTGAATGTTCAAATTGAAAGTCCATCAAAATGTGAACAGGTATCATAAAGCCTTCAAAAGATAAAGTCTTGGAAATATTAGATACGATAAATGAAGTCACTTACTACAAGTGTTACATCTGATTTTACCAAGTTACAGGGACTGAAGCTGGCCAACACAAGACAACCTATGGCAAGACCATCACTCCTGGACTTTTTGCATGGAAGGGGAAATGCCGTTAGGATCTAGGAATAAGCCAAAATGCTTCATTGTTCAAGTGGAGAGGGCTGGTTTAGATTCTAGTCTAATTAGATATACTATGCAGCAAAATTGGTATCTGTTGTGGGATACCTACACTAACCTAATTTGGGAACACGTGTCTTGTAAAGGAAACTGAAATCCAGCATATTGATTTGCATCACTTCCAATGCAAAATTTGTGTTGCTTGTGTAGTCTCAGTTTGAAAGAGAAAATTATAGTTCTGACCTCTGAAAACCTCAGAGGTTCAACACAGAGAAAACTGAACGTTAGCACTGTACCTGTTTGTGTCTTTGCTGGCAGTTTATTCTGCTCTGTTTTATTCAGGGCACCTTTTCTGCTCTCTTTTTCCTGATTTATGACCAAGCTGTAAATCTCTGAAAGACACACTTTAAAAATAGCAAAATAGTTTAGAAACGGTTTTCTGGAATACATGAACATACATAGAGCCTTGTCATATTTGCATTGAATCCACTGCATCATTGCAGGAAGCTCTAAAGGAGCAGCTTACATGTTTGCATGGCAAGTTCATCTTGCTCTTCCCAAAATAATCTATTATAATCCAGTTTATATAACATAATTTCTGTTTAAGAGATGCAAAGGAGGACACCACTAAGGATCCATTCTGTTCAGCAGTTAATGGTTTCCGCTCCCTTCAGTCTTCTAAATCATTGGCCCTATAGAAACGCTCTACTAGTAATGAAGATAGAACATGAACATTTCAATTTGGATTATTTTAGATTATCAATTATTCAAGGAAGGCAATTTCTGTTAGTGAATCACTTGTTTCAAGGAGGATCCATGCTGTTGTTTCAGAATTGGGATCATGCAGATCCCAGAACTGTCAGTGCCACCTAAAATTATCTGTTCATATTACAGTATTCTGAGATTTTTCTTTCAACGGTTTAAACTTTATCATACTGGAGCAGTAGAAACCAGAGTTTTCTGTGCCAGATGTCTACCTCTGGATAAAGGTTTTGGTTAATTAGAGTTGGGATTTCATTGTTCAGAGTTTTCATTTGAACTTAATCACCCCAGAAAATGAGGCTTAATTTTTTTTGAAAATAGACCCCTTTGTCTTGTTAAGTCTTGCTGTCATTTCCTTAAGGAGATCCAGCACCAGCCTATTTTTACAGCAAACTGCTGCAATTTCATGGGCAGAAAGATGGGTGGGAGGAACCAAACAGACAGGACTAGAAGCCGATGGTACCAAAGTATTTTAACTATTGAAGTACTCACTTTGAATTGTGACACAGAACAAAAATCCTGACTCTTTATGTTTAATTCATCTCCCAGCAAATGGCTGTACAATCCCCTGGCAGGTTTGCTCTCTAGTGCTGCTCTGCATAGGGAAGAATTGTTATTGTTAACATGAAGCAGCTACAATAGCAGAGGTCTGTGCTGTGGCTTGGAGGCCTAAATGATTCACATTGTCGGTCAATCCCACATGGAGGAATTTCTGACTTTGCAAATGGTGTCTTTTGTATTTTTGCTCCGGGCAGCCACATGCCTTACCCTAAACAGACATTAGCACCCAAAGTCCCAGGTTCAGATAGCAGGAAACACAGGGAACCCATCCCACGTTTGGGTTGCCTATTCATGTTTTAAGATTCATTTGGGTGACTTTGGCTACTTCATTTTAATTTCTAGCTTTTTCACAAAGACCTCACATTCAAAAAAAAAAAAAGAAAAATTGAAATCTGGTATTCATAAAATATTTTCAGTATGTAAAAAGAACATAGTTCTTTGAAGACTACCTTTTAAGGTGCTTTTTTGTGGTACTTGAGTTTAGGACTCTAAATCGGTACCTAAAGGGAGGCACAAGAGAGCTAGAGGACTTTTTACAAGGGCATGTAGTGACAGGACAGAGGGGAATGTCTTTAAACTGAGAGTAGGTTTAGATCAGATATTTGGAACAAATTCTTTACTGTGAGGGCAGTGAGACCCTGGAAGAGGCTGCCCAGACAAGCTGTGGGTGCCCCATCCCTGGAAGTGTCCAAGGCCAGGTTGGACAGGGCTTTGAGCAACCTGGGATAGTGGAAGGTGTCCCTGCCCATGGCAGGGTGGTTGGAACAGGATGATCCTTAAGATCCCTTTCAACCCAAATAACTCTATAATTCTATGATCATTTGATATAACAAAGATGGTAAATAATTAAAAGGATCTTAATTTTAAAAGAAGCTCATCTTCTTTGTTAGCTGTAGTGTGGTCTAAAAATTTGGGATGAGGAAGGGAAGCTCCTCATTCTGGGTGGGGAGAAAGCTTGTGTTTGTTTCCTTACAAACAGAACGATCTTCCCGTCTTTTTTTTTTACTTTAAAAAAACAAGAAATGCTAAATCTGATGTTACCTTTCTCCCAGGGCAGAGGTCTCAGTATACATGGAGAGTTTGAAGCAGGCAGCTCTCCATCCTTTGGATTATCAGTGATAAAGTCTTTTTTTCCTGAGGTACCAGGACTTAGGAGGTATCTTTCCTGAACTTTGGCAGTCAAACTGTGAACATTTTATTTGGGGACAATGTTTGTCCATTCGCTGCTTCATCATTTGGACCTATGCAGTTTATTTTGTTCTTTTGTTCAGTATTGAGAAACTAATTTATAGAAGATAACTAATTTGTTTAATTTTTCCCTCTTCTCCTTGTGGTATTTTTATGTTGGACAATCAGGTTTCAGGAAGGAAAGAAAATAAAATTTGAGTATCAGTGGTGGTGTATGATGGTGATAGAAATGTGTATAATTACTTAATTTAATCATCCAGGAATGCTTTAGAAAGTACAGAGTCTAGAAAGTTACTGTTAGCCAGTTTGAGCTCCACGTATGAGCAAAGCCAGCCAAAGAACATCAGCCTCTCTGTATTTAATGTATCTTCAGTGTAGGTATTTTGCAGTAAGCTGATAATGAATTCTTCAGTAGCCCAAATACAATTTTTTTTAATAGTCCTTTATTTTTGTTGTTTGCATGCAGGTTACCATGAAAGCCAAACAACTGAAGGATTCTGTGACATATACACCAGGTGTGTGCTACTGGATCCTCACTGATGCTTATGAAAATCACGATATTTGGGTGATGGCTGTTTTCAGGGTCAGCTTTGCAGAGAGACTTTTGCAACCTTGCCTTACTTGGAGTAAAGAGAAGAACTGATGGGTATTCTGAGGGAACATTTCCCTTTAGTTACATCCTTCCAGGCCTTCTTACTTATTTTATTGTGGATTTTGTTTTCTTATTCAGACTGTTCTGTTTGTTTATATCAGTGTGGGAATTTAGTAGCACTTCCCATATATCAGATAAGCTCCTAATTGGCAAAGTTCATTGCTTCTTCACCCTAAATACCTTGATTTCTCACTAACAATTTTCTTTAAGCTCTCAGGCAGTCCAGAAGAGCTTTTTCTCCACTCTGCACTTTTCCATTCTGCACCTTTAATTTGTGGGCAGTTCTTTGCCTGCTTGTAGGATGTTCTACCTTTTCAGAAGTGTAACAGCAGTACTTCTAACAGGTGTCATCAGGCTCTCTGAGCTTAAAACGCTGGCCCATTCCAAAAATGTCAAAGTCAACGTGAATTTGCCAGATCACATAATCACCCAGCGAGAAAGGGAGGAGGAAGAGGAGGAGGAGGGCAACTATGATCCTGTACGAGAGCAGATGGATGTCCAGACAGATCTAAAGGAGACCATTGCAAGTGAAACCAGACACCGCAAACGAAGAATTGTCAAAGCACCTGAAATGGCTGTGCTGGCAGCAGAAGAGAAGGGCAGAGGAAGACGTCAGAGAGATTTTGATAACACCGAGCAAGAGGAAGAGAGTGATGATGAGAGCAGAAGAAGAGAGAAGAGCCGTGCCCCAGAAGAACTGTGGTTTCAAAACCAACAGAAACTCCTTGAAATGGCCTTGCAGCAGTATCCAAAGGGAACGTCGGATCGCTGGGATAAAATAGCAAAATGTGTTCCTGGAAAAAGCAAGGTAGGCCTAGTTTTGTTCAAACTACTTTTTATTGAACAGTAGTACAATTTTATTAATTTATGATCACCTTAAGAATGAGGGTCTATGCAGAAAGGTCAGGTCTTTACTCAGCCTGTCAGTCCAGACGTAGTCAACCTAAGGAGCGTTACTGTCATGTTGTTGCTTTATTTAAAATAATTTTTCATTTATTTCAGTTTGTTTAATCTGTTACAGAAGGTATTAAAGTAACTCCTGTTTCATTTAAAATACCTACTTCTCTGCCTTTCAGATCTTCAATTGCAGGAGAAATTAGATTTTAAACCAAATTTTGGTTCAAAGTTAGTAACCAAATGTTGGTGAGCTGCTTTGCTTATACACTTTCACAATAACTTTCTCAACCCATCTCAATGAACAAACAAAATAAGTAATCCATCTGCAAGTGTTAAATGCTCAATAATCTATCTAATGTTCTTTTTGTAAGTATAATCTTTCTAAAATAGCATTGTCATTGATATAGTTGGTCTGTGCTAGATTTTCTAGTAGTTGTGATAGCTTAGTTTGCTTGCTTCAGTCATTGTAGCTGCAGAAAATCCTCGTTTTATTTGTGTCTAACAGTGTTAGAGAGCAGGAAACATGGTGGGGATTTGTGTGTCTCTAACTCTGAAGCTGTTTGCAGTATCTGGTGTCAGTAGATGCTCATTAGTGACCTTGAGGGCTTGTCCCCACCAATCTGCAGTGTGGCTCATACCAGAGAACTGTTTTAAAGAGATATTACAATACAGCTGTTTAATAATTGCCCCTGCAGTCATTGTCAAGAAGTACCAGGCAACTGCTTCTTGGGTTCGTGTGCTCTTCAAACAGATAAATTATCCATTAAGAAATGTAAATTGCACGTTCATTTTTCTAATCCACTCTTCACTAGATGTAGATTCTCCTTCTGAAACTGTGTGAAACTTCAAAACAAGGATGAAATTCCGCCAAGGGGGAAAAAACCAAACACCGCCACCCCCAACTCACAAACAAACAAATAAACCCACAAACATAAGAAAACCCAAACCACCCAAACCCTCTGCCCCAGCCCTCAGAATCCAGCTCTTCTAGAATAAGGAAGCATGTATAGATTTAAAGCAATACTAAAATACCAACCTTTAAATAACACTTTTGTGTTTCCTTTCAGGAGGAGTGTATAGCAAGATACAAGTTGCTTGTTGAACTGGTACAAAAGAAAAAAATGGCTAAAAGCTGAATGTTGTGAGCAGAAGAGATGTAGCTCATCTTTGTCAAAATGGGGTTTTAAATCTCATATGCAGGAAACTGCATGTTTTGTACCTCAGTATTTCTATACATCATGTGCCTTAGTAAAAGAAAACATTAATAAATCTTACACCATCTTACCTGTTTTGTGTGTTGAAGAATGAAGGTGTGCTTGCACTGAAGAGCTGTTTATGCAGATGTGTGATAACAATTGTCTTAAAAATTAGTGGACATACTGAAACAGGTAGGTTTACAGCTGATTGATATACAGCATATAAATAATTTATATTTGTTTTGAAAGAGATAATTGACCTGTAACTGTTAAGCAAGTGAATATTGAAACGCTGCATTCAAAATATATTTTTCTTTCTTGCAGCTTTAAAGCCATGACCTTATGCTTATAAATATCTTATTCTTATAAATACCTGGTCCTATTTTGAAATAACTACTATTTCTAATCTTAGCTTCCATGTATATTTATATGCACCTGTAATATAGTACCTTTTTTGCCAATCCTGCAGTGATATACAGTGATAGTTGATAGCATTGTTAATTTGGTAGAGCTGAAATGGGTAAAAACACTAAAGGCCTTACCTACTTATAAATAAGGCACTTTAGGACCACTTTTTAAGTATAGAATTGGTAAACATTTTTGGGCTAAGAGTTCTCATATTTAGGGATGGTTGTATACCCTGGATTCAGTGTAGTTCAATTTTATATTTAAAGAACAGGTAATAAGGTTTATTATCCCATACTCGTTATTTTGTTTTGTGTAACTTTTCCAAAGTTATGAAAAGCTTAAAATGCTGGAATCAAGGGTATTTGAGGGGCTGTAAAGGACAGTGATAAATCAGAGCAGTGATGGATTACAGTCTTTTGCAAGAAACATTAAGGACTTGCATTTATTAAAGCATTAGTTACCAATCATATTCTGATTTAATACCAGTATTCTAAAAAATGTTGGGCTTTAACTCAGAGGATCATGTATCTGAACTCAAAAACCGAAGTTGGTGGCTGAAAGTCTCCATTAACTTTCTGCCATTTCCACTTGCTGATTTCCCCAGTAACTGTTTGACAATTGTGCTGCTGCTGACAGATCAGCATTTTACAACATTTCATCCCATTCCTATAAAACTTCTAATGGCAGAGTATTTAGGGAATGTGACACTGCATTCCTTTACCAATTGCAACTTTTTTTGGTCATACATAAAAAAAAACCCTCAGTAGAAATTATGGTATTATGGAAAGTTAGCTAGACACAAAATAATGCATCTGAAGTTTGGTTTACAAAGAATGTCACAGGTTAACTGCACTGGAAATTAAACATACTTAGACGCTGTACTGTGGTCTAACAGTAATTCTGTGCTACTAAGTCAGCTATGAAAGAAGAATCTTAGTGAGATTTGCTGAAAGGGAAGCCCTGCTAATACAGCTTGAATGGCTAAAGTTGATAAAACCAGGATTTGAGATGTCACAGACTGTCCAGAATTAGTTGGCTTCTATAAGGCATAAGGGATGTTATCATTGTTGTCAGTAAAGTGGGATTTTGGTGAAAAAAATCTTCTGAAATGCAGTGCATTTAGTCTGTGCTGCTCATGACACTGAGCCCAGAGTCATTCCCAACACAGGAGGGGAGCTCAGTAACCAGCAACTTGGCTGCCAGGGACTTGTGGCTTGGGCTGCTTTGGCAGCTGAGGCATTCCACAGGGTAGCAGTGTTGGCTTTACTGAACTGGTGCCAAATCAACCACAGACCATCATCTTTGATGTCGGGATCTGCAAAATCATTGAAACAAGGTTGGTGTTGACTGCATCTGGCCCTCATGTGAACTTGGCTTTGATGTGGTCTCTTTCTTTAAAGAGCTGGCCAATGGATTTTTGTTTGAATGTCAGAACTGTCCTCTCCATTACTTCTGTGTTGCTTGTTGGTCCACCAGGACTGCAGTACTGTAAAACACCCGCTGCTATCCTGGGCTGCTGGCATCAGTCTCTTTTGACAATTTCACCAGTCCTATCTTTGCCCCTTTCGTACTTCTTGTACCAGGCCCGAGGCACTCCCTCTCCGATAAAAGAAATACAAGGAAAGGCAGGACTCACCACTTTTACGGGTCCCTATGGTACTGCTCCAGTAGGAGCAAGGTGATTTACTGATACTTGTCTGACATACAGAGTTTTTGGCTTTGGCTCAGGTCCATGAATAAAGCAGCAGTCCATGGCTCCACCAGAAGGGTCATGTAGGATTCCCTGGAGTTCTTGCACTGCAGCAGAAGCAGATTTGGACTGCCAGTACAAAGTATAGCTCAAGGGTCCAGCCTGTAAGTTTTCTATAGTCTCCCTTGTCAGCGCTAAACAACAGCCAATGCTCAACAGAGCCAGAATTCCAACAGCACACAGGTCTAGAGCTCAGCTAGAGGTTTAATCGTTAGAAATGGTTAAGTCTTCTTTCAGAACTCCCATTTTCCCCACTGGAAAATAAAACAAAAATATTCAGCACTCAAGACTTGAGCAGATGGAACAACATAAAAATGGCACAGGCCTATAGCAATGCCATCTTCCTGCTGCTTGTCCCAGAAGCTGCTCCCAGCCTCAGACTCCCCCTCACCAGCAACAGGCTAAAAATTGTAAGGAAACTGTAATGCATCTCTTGTCTGTAAAAACCTGGACTGCCACTTGCCTCGTGTTTAATCTTTAAGTGACAGCATGGAAAGGGTCAAGTTCTCTTTGCTGCCTGGGAAATAAAAGACCAGAGGTTCAGCTCTGTGTTAACCAACCTTCCATGGACAGTAAGCAAAATTCGTGGAAAAAACCACTAAGCTGGTTTTACAGAAAGTACAGTGCAAAGGTTACAGCAACAACCTTGGCCTCGATCACCTCAGCCCAGGCACAGTGCAGATGAAGAACCCGTCCCATCCCTGCTGAGCTCTCACCAAGTCCCTTCAAAACAAAGTGGGCCTCTTGGACAAAAGCCACTGCAGTTTCAATCATTGCTCTTTAAAGGGTGAAAGCAAAAAACTGACAGCAGACCCCAGGCTGTAACTGGGCATTTCTGTTCAGTAAGCAAAGACATCCCTGGACAGTTTTGCAGCTACAAAGAGACACGTGTCTCTTGAAAGCAAAAAAAAGTTTACATGAGCAGTATTTTTAAAAATTTGTTGGAGTAAAATTTAGTGGCCACATACACTTGAAATCTTTCCCTTCTTGTGTTGTTAATAGAAATATTCTGTTCTTCTACATGACTCACCTTCACACAAGCCATATATAATGATAAACATTATTAAGGTTTATTAACAAAAGCTTTGTACACATCTTTTCATACACTTGGAATTTTACATCTAGTCAAAATAACAGCACATTTCCATCTTACCTTTTGTACAAATTGTTACAGAATATCCACCAGTGGGGCAAGTAAGTAAAATAAACCACTGGTTTACTTTTGTAAAGTATCTACAAAAGTGATTTGTGACATTTTTAAAAAATTCCCCAGAACATATAAAAATAAATTATTTTTACTTTTTCAATTAAATCTACTAATTAGAAATATTACAAATCAAAATATCAATGTTTTCTTATGAATTCTTCACAATACAAAACAGATTCACAAAACTTTATTTACAGAAATGAGGTAAGAACTGTGCAATGTTTAACTAAGAAACATATTGCAGAATTAACATGTTCTTCCAAATAAGTACACAGTGGAGGTCTAATTACAGCTGGGTCTTTTCCTCTAATAATTCCCACCTCGATATGAATTAGTGGTCATTACCCCCATTTAAACTGTCCTTCACTGCATAGACTGAAGCCACAAAATCAGCAACTGCCAGAAGTGTTTAACACAAGTTCACCCGTTTCAACCACTGGTAAATTTTAGTGGGAAATATGAACTCACTTTTTGGTAATTTATTAGTGAAAGTGACCCAGGTAACAATCTGCCTGAGCTCTCTACAGTGGTATAAACACCTCTAGGAAAGGCAGAACAAGGCTGCTGGTGCAAGACAGAATATTCCCGCTGCTAACAAGGACACATCTAGTGCATGATCAGCTGTTTGCAGCCATTTCAACAAAGTGGAGGTAGCAACAGGCACTTGGTTTAGGCCAAACACTACACAAACTTCTTCCCGTGTGGCCTTCTCATCTGGTAAGAAAACTTTGTCATGGAACCAAACCGGTTCCTTTAAAAACCTCAGAACTCTAAAACCTACACCAAAATTAAAAAACTTTGGATTTCATACTGTTACTCATACTCAAGAAAAACTCCCACTATGTAACAATAGGAATTTAAAGGAGTAAAAAGGTCAGAAGTCAATTCCCTTACGCGTCATGTTTCAAAATAGGTGTGTAAAAAAAGAAAGGACAAACAGCAAGTCCCAGCTGCCATTACAAGCTCGCTCAGTCTAAAAGGATCTATTGCAACTGCAGCAGCAGATCGATGGGCTGGGGTTGGGGCTGTTCAAACTACTGCTCTGAAACCAAAGCAGTGCGTGACTGGTTTACAGCCTTTAAATTTGTAAGATTAGGACGAAGGCGTCAAGTATATGTTCTGTGGTTGAATTTGTACTTAGTACCATCATACTGATACAATAATTACAATTTGCAGAGTTTTATCTACTTCACAGTCCGAAACATTAAAAAGTACATCCATTTTAGTGCAACAAGAAAGCAAATGAAAGCCTACCAAAAATATCCCTATGAAAATTATTAACCTCTTGCTGTGCAGTAAGAGTTCCTTGTTGCATTTTTTCAATCTGCAGAAAGGAAAACCGTGGTTTGCAGCCAGATGAAGTGCTATAACAGCAGGACGTGCAGGTCTCAAGTGTCAAATGTCAACTCTTCTCTGATGCAACTGGTCCAGTTTTATCATTGAGCCTCTGTGTAAGAGAAAATACTTCTAAAAATCAGATTATAACATACAGAGCTAAGTAAAATTAAGTTCATACAAATGAGAAAACAGATGAGGTACATTCACTAGAGCCATCTAAATAGTAACTTATGTGTTGTAAAAAATAACCATGTACCATAGAATAAAATGTGGGAAACTAAAGAATAATTAAAGAAGGAGTAGTCCTGCACTGAAGCAGCTAATGCTAAGGTCACCACAGCTAGCATTGGGAAACAGCAATTTTGTTTCTACTTTCTGGAGACTGGCTATTCCTGGCCATGGGTCCCTCTCGAACCACAAGATGGTCCAGACAAATACCAGGTGACCTTTACTACATTTTGCCCACTGGAAAGGGCTGAAATCTACACTTCCCCATCAGATACAGTTTGTTTTGTCAAAATTTTCTTTCTTTCATATATTGATACAGAGACATTTCCTGCAAGTGTTGAACAGGACTGAACAAAAACCTCATCTCATTCACAGAGCATTCAGAAATACCTAAAAACCTGTTCCAACTGCAGATGAGATTAAAACAGTCAAACTTTGGCAAATACAGAATTTATTAAAAACAGTTCAACAATCCAATGCCACCTGTCTCAATTCTAACCTTAGAAATATAAGCCATTTCAAAAGAAATCTGTTTCTAAGGTTTTTGTTCAGAAGATGATCCAAGATGTCTTGAAATTATTTACAGCTCACTGTTACAGGAACATAAACCAGAACTGTAATGACGCATTTGTAAAAATATACTACACTGTACAAACCTAGTAATGGCCATGTCAAAAAAATCAAATTAAGGTCACACAGAATAGTTTGTTTGAGTGCAAATCAAATAAAGGGTCTCAATTCCACTGACTAATTTTTGTAAAATGAGGGGGGATAAATTTTAAACATTCCAGAGCAAATTGTGAACACTTCTAAAGGAAGGCAGGGCATGGAGCCAGGCCCTCTGACAGAACATGGGTGCCCTGGCAGGGACTGGGACGGGACCCCACCACCACCAACCAAACCACAGATGACAACGACCTTGCTACAGCGGAGTGAACACTCACATACCTGAACGGGAGGGAGCTGTTTCTAGGAAACACTGTATTGAAAACTCAGCATTTAGTTTTGTATCTCACCTACTCTTTGGGAAGTACCACTGAAGCCCAGCCTGAGTCCTCCACTACAGTGCTCCTGAAATAGCTGGAGGCTTTGGGAGTGGGGAGCAAGAAGTGACTGATATGTATCCCAAACTCTCCCCACCTGCTTTTGTGAACAAGCTTCCCTTTTTTCTCTACCAATGCCACTTGATGTCTTCTCCAAGGAATACTGGAACTTTTATGTCTTCCTGCTCTTTTCATCTATTCATCCTTTGTTTTTCCAAGTTCCCTTCATCCTCTCTTATCTTAATTGTATGACCCTTAGAGAATGAATTCTATTCTCTGACTTCTTGAAGAAAGAATTGACATCTTGGGGATGGAGATTATGGGCAAATACTTAAGATAATGGAGTATCTTTGCCAGAAAAAAAAAAAGTGTCTTGTTTCTTTATCTGTCTAGGAAAGGTTTTATTACTCTATCAAGCAGAAATACCGCTCAGCTTCCCAGCATACACCTCATTTTCCCAGGCCAGAGCCAGGATGCATGTAAGGCCATTCTAACACACATTCCACCTTCCTGTCTAGGGGCTCCTCCCCTCTCAAATCACCAGCTAATCTCTGCAGGTGCACAGTGCCTGAGGCATGGCCAGGGCAAACTCCCAAGTAAGGTGATACAAGGAATGATCCACAAAACAGCGGGCACAGCGCTGGGGAGGAAGTGGGGTGAGGAGGACTAGGGCTGAAGTTGTAACTACAAGGGGAAGGCAACAGTCACTGGATTGGGGTCCTGATCCGGGGAAACAAGAGTGTGCAGCAGACAGCTTCAGTGTGACTACAACTTCCCAGAGTTCTGAGCCTCATTAAGTGCAGCCCAAGGCTCAAGAAAAAGTAAAGAAAAAAATCCACCATCCTAGATTTGTGAATACAAGCCCATAACGCTGCTTTTAACGTGCTGCTTTTAGTTACCTCCTGTAGGCACTGCATTGAAAGTGAGGTGAGAAGTATACTTACTGTCACCTTCTGAGCTGTGTTATCTCCATGAATTGTAAGGAAGGGGTTGGTAGCAGCTGCATTAAGTGGTGAGGCCTGTGTGCCTGAAAGTAAGTTGTTTATGGGTATCTGTGCTCCTCCAGTAATCTGCAATTGCTGTACTTCAGACTGATGGTGTTGGTGATGGTGATGTTGTTGCTGTACTAATTGATACAAAAGGGCCTGATGTTGTTCCTTGAGTAATATGAGCAGAGGGAGGAAGAAGGAAAAAAAAAAAATTAGTTACTGAAAAATAGCTCCTCCCTGGGTTCCTGCTTATCCTGATCTTCAGTGAGTGCAACCTTTAACCTAATCCCAGTTAATTTAGGTTACACTAATGAAGCTCCATGAGACTGTAGGAAAAGGAAGAAAGTTCCTCTAAGATTTCATTAAATCAGTAGCTCAGCAGAGGTTCAGGTAAGCCTGCTGGCTTCATGGGGCCTGTCAGAACAAACATACCATGTATTAAAACTACACAATTAACATTACAAATAGTTAAACCAGTTACCTAATGGCCTATATGAATACTGCAAACAGGGCAAAGACAACCCATGAGATGATACCCAGAAATCTTTTGCTGGCATTCTAGTGGAATCAGAGAATAGTTCTCAGGATATTGTTAGAATGGTCCCAAACTCTGCTGCCCACAGCTGATGCTGAGAGAGACAAGCCTCCATGTCCACACAAGACAAAATGAAACTGAAGGCACTATGGAATGATTCTTCTAGCCGCACACACAGCCCAATAACATCCTGTCATTTAACATGACTATAATCCAAAAAGGGTGAAACAACTGAAAAACTAAAATATTATCAAATCCCTTAATACCAAGTTAAACACATTTCTAGTATTAATATTAGGCTGAGGACTTTATCCATGCCTTAGAATATAATAGAAGAATAAAGCATAATTAACTGGAAAACTTACTGATGTGAGTTGCTGGGTACTTAATAATTGCTGAAATTGCTGGTGCTGTTGATGGAGTAAAAGTTGTCTCTGTTGGTCAGAAAGCAGTCCCAGTCCCGAGGCACTGTAGAGTTTGACAGGGTAATACTGTAGTTTATATGAAAGTATGGGAACTTTTTACTTCAGCTTTCCATTAAAGCAAATATGTACACAAACAGTCAGTCCCTATTTAGCATTTTGATTGCATACTGCAAATATTAAATTGTCTCTCTGTCCAGTTGCATTTTTGACACGTTACCACCCCCAAGTCTCATTTATGTTGAGCAACAGCAACATCTTGCCTGTAACATATGTCTACACCATGCACGTTATTGGAAACTCAGATAATGATTAGCATGTCTACATTTTTTACAAATACTTTATACAGAAAGGCCATATTTTATATTACATGACAGCTCTTTCCAACCTTTAACACCTAGTTACCAAGCATTTACTTTGCCTTGGTTTCCTTCTAATTCCCATCTCTTGTGACATTCAAATCACTCACTGCTGCCCACACCTTCAGCCTTGCAGGGGGCTAGTGGATCCTGCCATGGAACAAAGCTGCCTCTGCACTTGTCAGCCACTTCATTCCCAGTCCCTATTTTCATGCCTGCATATAATTCTCTGCAGTTATTTAGGAAACTGGGCAGGATCCAGATGACTAGTCTGGAAATAAAGGGTTTCTTCAGCTAAGCCAGTTTACTGCAAGACCAACAGATGAACAAGAGTGTCTCAGAAGACCAGGAAAACAGCTGGACTTACTCTTTCAGTACCAGTGTTAGCTTTTACTAGTTTAAAACATCCATTAAAATACTAAGGTGTAGTTTCACGATATGTTTATCTTACTATTGAAACATTAAGTATTTCCCTTTCAGCTGTACATTTCTGTCCTCTCCCCTCATAGTGGCTCTTGCACAGCGTGCTGCATCTCAAGGGAACAGAGGTGAAACTTAAGCCAATATGAAACACACTGAAAGATTATCTATTAATGTAGATAAGGTCATTGTGTGATGGACAGTGCTTGTACCAGCAACAAGATGTGCACAGGATGATCAAGAGGACAACACGATTGCTTGCTGTGACTGGTAGTAAGGAATTACTAACTTAAATCGGATACAAGTCCACACCATTCGGCTACAATCATGTAGCTCCTCAGCACATAGTATTTTTCTTGCATTTTTACTGTAGCCAGTAGCCTGTAGCCCAACTGCACCATAATTTGACTTTGTATTAATCAGCCAATATGAAAATGCTCAAAGCATCACCATTCTCTCCTGCTGGGACAGGGCAAACCACATAAGAACTTTGTTTTGTATTTTGTTGGACAGTCTCAGCACTATGGTAAACACCAGGTGGGCTACACTTATTTCCTATGGGGAATGGAAAATGTGTATCAGTGAGAGGCTTATGGAGCGGGATGGGATCTACCCAAAGGTACTGAGGGAGCTGAAGGAAGTGCTCACAGAGACACTTTCAACCATTTACCATCAGCCCTGGCTGACTGGGGAGGTCCCAGCTGACTGGAAGCCAGCAAATGTGATGCTTGTCTACAAGAAGAGCTGAAAGGAGGATCTGGGAATAAGGCCTGACCTCAGTACCAGGGAAGGTCATGGAGCAGATCATCTTGAGTGCCAAATGCAGAACAACCAAGGGATCAGGCCCAGCCAGCTTGATCTGTGACAAGGTGACTTGCATGGTGGAGAGAAAAACTGTGGATATGTCTGCCTGGGCTTAGGTAAAGCCTTTGACATGTTTTCCCATAGTATTCTAACTAAAATTACCACTGTCTCCTTCGCGGTTTACCTTACTACTTCTGCATTCTTCTATACTGGAATGAATCTTCTCAGCTGTTTTTTTAATTCATTCTTTTACCCCATTCTTTCTCTTTTTCAGATCATGTTTGCACTTCTTTTTTCTGCTGTTGTTCTCCCTTCTGTTTAATTGCTCTGCCTGCCTCTCTTGCTCTGCATTGGTACTTGAAAGAAAATACCCTCAGTCAGCAGCTGAGACCTCAGTGTCTAGAAACAAAACTGAACTGCAGAAGACAAAACGGTGCAGCTCCCAAGCTTCCCAGAAGAGACAGTTCACTGGATTTCACCACAAGAGCTTTCTCTAAACTAGATCAGCTTGGAATGTGAATTTAATCCTTTTTAGCTTCTCATTAAAAGGTACATGATCAGTCTGAAATTCTCCATCCTACAGTCTTCTCTGGTTGCAAAAATGTAAAGAAACAATCCTATCTCTTTCCTCAAATCACTTAATCTCCCAGTTGCTAGCAATCTGCATTAAGCCATCTTTTTCCCAGAAAAGGATCAAGTATTTTTCTCTGCTGAATGAATGTGTTCTCTTTTACCTACAACTTGAAACTCTCTCCAACAGCAGTGTGCAAATCAGTGTTTTCTCACCTCTCAGTGTCCCACAGTTAAAGAGTTCACATGGTTAAGGACAATATGCATAAAGAAGTCTTCGTGTATTGGTGAACACTGGCTATTTTTCTACATGAAACTGTTGGGACAGATTCTGAAGCTTGGGAAGTTACTGTAAGAAGCAACTTACAGGAACATCTGGCAAGTGTTTTAATTACAGACTAATACCCCAAATTAGAAAGTAAGGCTGAGTTCTCATGTGGCTTTCCAACATTTTGCCAATACAGACTTAAACCACCTCCAAACCTGACAATCACCTCACAATCTAACTCGTCTCAGAGAGCTCCCAACACCAGGGCACCAAACCTTTGTGCCTGCCTGTGCCTATTTAACCTTCCCACCAGGGCAGTTCAAAGAGCAGCAATAATTTAACATTAAAGAAGTAGTTGACTAGTTGCCACTGAAGCAGCATTGAACCTAAGAGTGGCAGGTGTCCCCCAGAGTCCCAGAACCAGTAATTTCAACTAGTGAAAAATATTTTTTTATATTTTTCCCTTCCTTCAAAGTCCTCTCAGAGCCTCTTTGCAACTTAGTACATTAGTAACAGCAAAGTTTTCTCATATGTTTCACTGAAGCATTTGTAATGGAAGAAACAGGAGTGAGAAATGTACATGCCATTACCAAAATCATATTAGCTGTAATTACCATTAGTGCTTGCTTGGCCAGAACTTTTTTCTCCTAAATACACAACTAGAAATAATGGAAACTCACAGATAATGGGGGTAATTGTGAAACACCTCAAAAGTAAGGGGGTCCAGGAAATAATCTGGATGAGCTCAAATAAAGCAGAGAATGGTTTGAAAAGCTCACTTTTAAATTTAATATAAACATTAATTTTAAATTGGTATTATCGAGGGAGCAGTACAGAAAGAGCGTGCAAGAACAGAAACAGAGAAGTGGAAGTGCTGGCATCGTAAGCTTGTAGCATAAAATAGGGAATCACTGGGAGTATTCAAGACTACTGAAAGTTAGAATGAGAGCTTATGAACAGGATACTATCTTGCACAAATTGGAGCATTCTGCTACTTGGCTACACACTGCAGAGTTACAGTCGTTAAGATGGTTATTAAAAAAGAAATGAGAACTTCTGCAACATAAAGAATTGGAAGTAAATCATCTGTGTATAAAACCATTTGAGAAAACAGTGGCATGACTGGTATTTAGCATAACCAACACATTCTGGCAGTACCTGAAAGTGGAAAGTATTATGCAGCTGGTTAACATTATTGATTTTGTCTAGTATTTCTCATTCCTCCTCACACTTTTGGGGAGAATAACACAAAAATCTTCTGTTTTTCACAAACCTCTGATACTCAAGAAAGAAGACAGCTTTTCACTGACAAAAATGTCTTTTGTTTAACCTATGGAACCTCATGTTCATATATGATATAAGGTACAAAAAATACAGCCTCCTCAGTAAAAATGACACATCCAGACAACAGGATTCATTTGGACGTATCAGATTTTATGAGCCTACTGAAGCAATACCCACACAATGATACGGTACACAAATATTCAGGAGCTGCCAAACCGACAGCAAGGAAAGAAACTGGAAAAAAACAAGCTAGAAAACTAGGGATCCCTTGGATTATTTCAATCACATATGCCTTTTTTTCGTGGGTAATCCATCATAATCTCCAAAAATAAACTCTATTTAAAGACAAATAATCCACTCCCTATTTGCAGGCATTTCTTTCACAGAGTTCTCCTGAAAGCAAAGGACAGTACATGGGGGGGGGGACGGGGGAAGGGAGTGGGCAGATTGAGTCAGCCCATGCTCTGCTCTATTCCAAAATACTTCCAGACCAAGAAGTCCATTCCCCCTCCTGGAAAGCAGCTGTTTCCTTTTGTTACCCATTTGCCTTGCAGCTCAAGCAGCACCAGTTGATGCTACTTGATGGTACCTGGTTTTGGGTAAGAGCTGTTACAAATACTCACACATGAATCTTTTTATGCATTTAGAAATCCTTCACACCACTTGAAAAACTAATTTTGTTGGGTTTGGAGTCAATGCAGGCAACAGAAAACACCGTGCAACTGTATTATAGCTTTGATTAGTTATGCCCATTACATCTTGAATTACATGACCATATACCCTTCTTCTTCCCCTCCCCCCTTCTCACTGCAACAAATGGTAACTTTTCCAGTGCTCCTTTTATCCTGAAAGAACAATTGGCAGGATAAAGAATATTGTTTTCTGAACTAAAAAAATTAGCTGAAGCACATTTATATAATTCTATTTGTTTGAGAATGTGAGCTGATTAAAAAAAAAAACCAAAACAGGGACACTAGGATTCCCAAAAGCTAAACAGAAAACATCTTTTCTTTAACTTGACTATTTGTGATTCCATAAAATCTTTACTTTCATTCACAGATCAGAAGCAGAACTTGGTCTGACAATTACAGGCTAAAGAAGAAACAGTACCCATAGAGTAAGACAAAAAATTCAGCTAACCTGAAGAACAGCAGGCACTATCAGAAAAAACAGAAAATCAGCAAATTCTTACCTGTTATTTAGCGTGGTTGGCAGAGGATGCGCTGCGTTGGGTGGCACGTTTGCATGAGTGAGAGAAGGGTTCTGTGATATTGTTGCTGGGGTCTGAATTACCCCATTTAAAGCCCCTACAATTCCATTGATTGCCAGCTGGCTGGCTGGCAGTGCTCCAATTATTCCACCCACACCAGGCACTGCAGGAATGGTGGAGGTTACAGTCTGCATACCACTAGCCAGTGCCCCCACTGTCACACCATTGACCTGCTGAACTCCAGTGACTCCTGAGCCTTGCTGGGCCGGACTCTGCCCAGCAGGTGGTGGAGTGGAAAGCGCTGATGAACTGCTGGTGCTTTGTCCGCTGGAAGTTATCTCCTAGTGTCAAAGCAAACAACAAAACCCCCTCAGCTGCTTAAAATTTTACCTAACAGCACAATGCAAGGACTATGATGAGTTAACTTGCAACAAGTTAAAGCTTAGAAGGAAGATATAAAAATTACCTGATTTAATACTGGAAGAGAATTGTCGGGTAAAAAACTGTTTCCCAGATGAGGGCTTTTACTGCTGTTCAAGGAATCAGTGCTAGGTGCTAAAGTAATTATTTAAAAAAAAAAAACCACAAAGTGGTTACATTTCTGTAACATGTAAAAAGATTCAGAATAATTATTTCAAAATAACGTCAAATGTAAACGTAGAAAATGTAAAGTCAATCTTAAAATCATTGCTAAATAGCAAAATATTAACTAAGTAATTGGTGAATCAATAGATTCAGACAGATGTGCTCCAGAGTGAAGTAAAAGAGAAACTGCATTGAAACAAGTTGCAAAGGTTCAGATAAATAAACCAACTGACTTTTAAACATTTAAACACATCAGCAAATACTTGGTCTATATTCATCTTACATGTATATGCACCTCCCATCAATAGCATGTGTGGATGAAATAGATAT
Organism: Grallaria varia; assembly: GCA_013396735.1. Lineage (NCBI taxonomy): Eukaryota > Metazoa > Chordata > Aves > Passeriformes > Formicariidae > Grallaria > Grallaria varia. The sequence continues at coordinate 352,945 of VWZG01004483.1, read as the reverse complement.
TTCATATAAATACACAATCAAACTTTGACACTTTAATAATCTCCCCTACTTACGTGCTTGTACTGGAAAGGCATGTACTTGATGAGAAGGGCTGGGATTTGAAGTTATTGTTGGAAAGGGCACCGAAAGCTGTGCATTGAGAAGCTGAAGCCGCTCCTTCTTAGCCGTCAGATTCTTTATCTGTTCTTCTAACCGCCTATTTTCAACCTGAAGCTGGTGTAATGACTTAAGCATTCCTAAAACTGAGACAAAAACACATATATTTCACAATGACAATCAATGAATGAATTTTCATTTGGTTTTAGTTCCTGTATTACAGTAAGACTAGCATTAAGTCACATGTGAACATATAAATAAAACTATTACAGAAGTTTGACTTTTACTGGGAAGATTTATGATCCATTTTGTGTAATTTAAAGAAAAAAGCATAGCAATGTTGGAATACATCTACACCCTGGCTTAAATACTGATAAAGTAGTATGGTTAGGGCTAGCACTCATTTTAAGCAAACAGCAGTTTGATAACTCATCCCCAAATTAGAATATAAAACAGTAGTATTTTAGCAGCACAGGTTAACTGCATACTTGGGAAAAATCTGGTTCAGCTGCAGTATTAGGCATTTTAAACATTATAAACCAGAAAAGTTTCACAGGTATGCATTCAGCTGATAAACACAGGCAACCAGCAACATTTATTTTAAAACAATCAAGTTTGTGAAAAGGGAGATTTTCTGCTTTAATGCCTTGTACAGTGAATCGTAAACATATAGAAACAATGGAAAAAAGTCACTGCCGTGGAGTTCTCCGTGCCCACCTTGCCGGGAGCTGCGAGCAGCGATCTCAGAATCCCCCAGCAGGGAGCACTCTGTGAGCACCGCACTTACCCCCCGCGTTTTGCATTACAAGGGCATCACCTCCTCTACTAACCTCATTTTTACCAAGCACAGTTTCTCAAACTCCGATATGGTTTCAGAACTTGCATTTCCCAGCTCGTACTAAAATATGACTGTAAAGCCACAGGGATAGCCTTTTTTTTTTTTTTTTTTAAATTCTAAATTGTATTTGTTTAACATGACCTCTGGGCCTACTATAGACATAAGTCTACTGGTATAGGCACATCTGGTCATTTCCCAAGGATTTAGCTTTTATCCCCCCTCTTCAAGAACATACAAAGGAACCCTCAGTGAGCCCAAATGAGATGCAATAAGACTTAGCTAAACCTGTCCTCCAGCTATCATGTTTAAAGGATTATCCCTGCATGAATTTCCTCACAATTAGCATTTTTGTCAGGATACCATTCATAAAAATACTAACTAGATACCACTTGACATTACCAATGAGAAGAATAATACATTCAGTAAAATATAACACAAAGCCTAACCTGGAATCAAATAATTTTTTTAACTTATTCGATGATTGTCTTTGATACTGATATATTGTTGAATATGGAGATCCACATGCTCTACTGATCACTTATGCTTTTAATGTGTTCATTCTTGGATATTCCACTCTATTAAACATAACTTGAGAAAATTGTATTTGCTGGCTTTGAGAACTTCACAAGAAAGGCAGAACATAATAAAGACATGAAAGCTCAGTAGGATACCTCCCTAACATTTATAAACATTTTCCTTTCAAGCAGCAACACAAAAAGGCAGTTTACAGTAAAAATGAAAAACAGAATGATAAAAACCTATTATGCCAATTTATTAACACACAATATAAAGAAAAGTGGGAAACTGTACTACACTATTTACAATAGTGGATCCAAGAGTTCAGAATTCTTTTCCAAACTCTGCAACTGACCAGCTGATCTGCAAGTTACTTGCTCTTGCTTGACACAATTTCTCCATCCATAAAAATGTAGATAGTAATAGAGAAGTCTTTTGTAATCTTCTGATGCTGTGTGCCACATTAAAAACTATGTTACAACGATACACTACAGTTATATTTTGCTTCACAGCAGAAAATAAATTTTGTTAAAATTCTTGAACAAGCACAGAATAGCAGCTCTGAGCAACAGTTAACAAAAGCAATAATAAACAGACTGTGAATACTTACTGTCACTGGGGGTGCCTTGCTCTAGTAAAAACTGTTGTCCTTCGCTCCACTGCCTCTCCAGAAGCTGTTCTATGCTGGCTGCTACTGGGGGCAAATTTTCCCCACAACCGTTCCCTGATTGATCATAGCGAATCTGCAAGCTGCTCACAGGGGACCTGTTGAAAATATTGAAAGGATGAAAGGAAATGTATTGGAAAAAGGCTGTTGAAATTTCTTACATCAGCCTCCAGCACCTACATATCTTATGCTTCCAAGTCTAAGTTAATGCATCGACATCACTAAAAACAACTGGTTCTCACTGCCTTTAATGAAAGAAAGGGCTTTAATAAAAGAAAGACGTATTATTACAGTGTGAGAATTTACACTGAGAAAGCACATTAACCTCGCTTGCATACAGACTCACAAAATCCTAACTGACAGCACTGAATTAAATTATACAACACATACTTCTACAGCAGAAAACCATTATATATGGATACATAGAGCACCTGTCTTTGGGCGGGGGGGGGGACGGGACAGGGTGGGAATCAACCAACACCAAACACTTCAAACCTTTCCTAGAGAAAACTGGGAAAAATTAAACCAGTTTATTAAAAACAGTACATAGAAAGGCCATATATAATGCCACTAACATGTTCTAAAAACAATTGTGTAAACTCAGTTTTTTGAGAGACTACATGAAAATATTATTTCACAAGGGATGCAATAAAAGTTATCCTCTGCCTGTCCTGTGCACACTTTATATACCTTTTTTTGTTAGTCATAATCACACATGGTTCAAATAATAATCCCATTGCTGCATGCCTTTTCTCATTCAGGAGAAATCGAAATATTCAACACACAGCCACTGAGAAAGATGGGCACCTCTCTCAGGTCCTACGACAACACTTCTTAAGCACTGGATGGGGCAAAATTTAACTTGTGAGTAAAACCAGATGTTCGGTGTATTTCTGACTTAGGCTTCTGGTCTCATGTATGCATGGTCCCATTCCTCATACAGAAGCAACACCAAAGCCCACTAAAAGTTGGTTGCTGATTGGTTGGAGTTTTTTTATAATCAACTCCAATGAGCTCAAATTCTCATATATAAGTTATTACTGTGAGCAATTGGTGCCATAATGGGATCACACCCATACTGTTCTACCCGTAGTGCAAACTTACCAAAAAGACCACCACAGTCCCAGTACAGGACAACACAGAGTGCTCAGGAAATCAGTGTGTTAATTATGATTACCATAATAAGCAGTGGTCACAGCACATTAGCTACCTAATGACTGTCAAGCATTTTGTAGGCACCAGACCAAAGTGATTTTTACGAGAAAAGGTTCTAAGTAGGTGACTTAAGAGCTCTGTAAGTATTTATAAATAATTCCTCTTCTCCATACAGGATGAAAGAAAAACACTTGTTAAAACAAAAAGCCCTGATGAATGAGTAACTAAGGCGGTGTTTTTTGACAAGAGATGACAACTCAACAGCATTTAATAGTTCAGCCCAGACATGGCAAAAACAGCCTTAAAACTGGCTGTATACAGGATGTACTGAAACCATAAGAAGGAAGGCTCATGCAGACACATTCTAAACAGAGGTACTACACTTACACTCCACACAAACAAACCACTTTAAAAAAAACCCAAAACAACAAAACCAAATACAGAAAACCACCGATCAACTCCTCCAGCAACTTCTCTCTCTGTCTGCATGCTTCTGAAAGGTGCATAATGCTACTCTAACAGACTGTATCATTTAAATTATAAATCACCAACAAAATACTTGTTGGGCTTTGGACTGCTTCCTATCGATTTCAAAAAGGTAGAAACAAAGCAATGCATGACTCTATAACCTCTTCAATCCTTCACTGTAAGACTGTACAGAGAAGAATTTAAAAAAAAATTTAAAAATCTAGATTTCCATGTATTGCAACATTAATCAATCCATCATCTTCCAACAGAACCCCTATCTCATCCTTTAGACATGATATGGCTCCTGCACACTAGGGTTGAATCCTTATTCCAAATAGTAATTGATGGTTTTCACCAGGATTATAAACATGCTGTGTGCTCTGGTCCGATGCCGTCACAGAGACGGGAATCCCATGTCATATACCTTGCTTGCTTTTACAACTGTG